>JAULKM010123837.1:0-20501 GCA_032355605.1 Rubia tinctorum | reverse complement strand
GGGGGTTGTTGGGCGAGCGTGGAGTGGTGGTTGGGGGGGGTTCTGATGGTTGGGCGAAGGCGGGGTGGTGATGGTTGTAGGTGAGGGTGGTGGGTGGTGGTGGCTGACAGAGAGAGATAGTGGTGGGTTGGTGGTGACGGAGGTGGCAGGCTGGCGGCAATAAGAGGAGTAAAATGAGAAAAATAAGCTGAAATGTCTGAGGGCAAATTTGTCTTTTATAGTATGGTCAAACAGTCAAATAAGTTATTCTTTCCGGAATATGACCAAAATGTTATATCAGCACAATTGATCATAAAATTAGGGTTAGTTTGACACCTTTTAATTTTATAGGGTTATATTGGCACTTTCAGTATATAACATGTAGGGTTAAAAAAGCATTTAACCCACTTTGAATGAAAGCATTTAACCCTATTTAAAATTATATACTATTTGATTCCAAAATTTGCAACTGTGAAGGTAAAAAAGTCACTAGGTTTGACTAATTAACATCATAAATGCTGACATTAAAAAATGGCCAAATAAAAAACAAATGGATGGACTGATCAGTTCGATTTGGTTGGCAAGGAAAAGCTATGCACACTGCTCTTTTGGTTGGCAAGGAAAAGCTATGCACACTGCTCTTTTCGTTGCAGCAGAATTGGTCACTTTAATTTTTTAAAATCAAATTTTATAAATTTTAACCATAAATATATATATATTAATCAATGTATAATAAAAAATTTATATATTATTTTATTAGATTCATCTTAACATCTGTTTTTTAAATATCAAATTTTTATACAAAATTGGTTATGTAGCTAGAAATATTATGAATCAAATATGATCATTGAAAATCGTAAAAAACCAAACCTGCCAATTACTCTGTCCAACAGTTACAAAATTAGGCCAACAATTTAGTGGTGGTAGCTCACCTACACTACAAAATAGGCATTGGAATAACCCGTCTCATTTCATACGGCCACCTTCGCCAATTTTGTCCAACTTTGCACAATTATTGCCGTTGTGATATGTGTCCCTCCCCTCCCCTCCCCTCCCCTCCCCTCATTCAATAGGTTTACTTCCTCCGGTTCTCTAGGAGGTTATCTAAAAATGACACCCTTTCCAAATATTACAAATACCTAGTAATCTAAGTATTATATTATTACAAGTACTTCCTCCGGTTCTCTAAGAGTGACACCCTTTCTTTTGACACAATGATTTATGAATGTAAAATTAGTGGTTAAGAATTCATTGAAAGAGTAAAAAGTAAATTGAGTGGATGAAAACAGCCTAAAATTTGCCAAAAAAGGAAGTGTGCCAATGTTAAAAAACCATCCAAAAACGAAAGTGTGTCAATGTTAAATAACCGGAGGGAGTAAGTGGAAGTATACAGATGAGGTCAATAAAAATAATAATCTCTCCATTACACAGAAATTGACGCATTTACTTTCACCACAACATTTTATGAATATTTCGGGAAAACACTGGGTACTGTCTCAAAATTGTTAAAGTTAAATAGAATATTGTGTGAATTTAACAATATATGTTTCATCATTTTAAATAACTATTAAAGTATATCATTTTAGTTGGAATCGACGAGAATAGAAAATATGTTATTTTTTATGAGATGGAAGGAGCATAAATTAATAGAGAATGATTAGTATGAAAATAGACCGTTAAGTGTACGCTTAACTTTAGGACGCGACAATAATGTGGCAATTTGAAAGGGATATCCTGGAACCAAGGGAGTATTTTGATTTTGTATTTTATACATCGGGTAGATAACAAAAGAAGTTAGGTTGATAATTGTCTAGAGTTGGAAAATACACAAACAACTAAAGTTGGTGGTAATATAATGTATGTATACTTTAGCCTAAGATTTTGAAAAGTTTCCCCATTGAATTTAATGTTGTTTTACTTGAGTGTGACTATGTCTAGCTTCATTAATTACTCATTCTGTTTCAATTCAAAGTGCAATTGAACTATTCATTTAGTCAAAACTTCTTAACTTTGACCCCCAAAATTGAATAGGTGTATAAGTATAAATATTATTGAGTGATGTCTTGTCAGATTTGTTATGGCATATATTTTCAAAATATCAACTTTTTACAAGTTTTAATTATCCTTAATAAAAGATATTAAAGATCAAAAAAAAATTGAGTCAACTGTTGAAAGTCAAAGTGTGCAGTTTAAATTGGAACGAAGAGAGTATAAAATTTGCGCAATAAACAATACTCCATTTTCAATTTAATAAATTGGTAGGTATTCTTATCTGAATGGTGATGCTATCCGTTGAATCTTGTTTATGTATTTCTCTTTGGTACATAATCCGCGCAAATTATTATGTACTTTCCAGCCATTTTTAATTACACTGATACACTTTTCAAAACTTTCTCAAGTTATGTTTTACCATAAATTTTATACAATGAATAAGTAGTAGTATTACCATGCAACGTATCATAGATTTTTTGTAACATGTCCTTTTGAAATATGAGTGAATCTCCTAACAAACAACCTGTTCATAAACTTATGTACATATCAGGGACTTACTTGCAATTAATTGAAAATGGATTAATTTTTCACGGACCTGGTTATTAGAACATGGCTAGGTTATAATTCATCCTTCTTTTTCATCAAATATGCAAAAAGTTTGCCTTCCTTGACGATCAATTCCTCAAACATTCCTTCTTCAAACATTCTTTCTCCTTCAATCTGCAACTTCCTTCTTCTTTTTTTTCTTCAAACATCCCTCATTTTTCGATCGAATAACTTCCTTTTCATCGATCATTGAATTTTTGAAAATTCTTGCAGAGTTGTAACTGCCGTGAATGCAGATTGCGAATTGTTACCAACAATTGATTAGCGATCCTACTTTGGATAATTTGGCACCGCGTGCAATTTTTCTAGGCGAACCATTTCTTCGATCGATCTATTATTTTCCCGATGAGCTCTTCAAACGACCGGTTAGTGTCCGGTGAAATTTGCGACCAACTCTTCGCCCTGCAACAAGATCCACATCAACGAATTTCAATTTTAAATGAATGAAATTCTGTTTCAAGAGGATGAAATTTCTCATAATAGTGTCCAAGATATGATTTTTTCACACTCGATTGAGTTTATGTTGTATTTTCTTCGATGTAAATTATTGTTATCGAAACATTTGAATGTATTCTGCTGCTATGAACATGTTAAAACATGTGCAAATATTTTTTTAAATGAACTACTCCCTCCGTCCCAGTTTAAATTGCACAATAATCATTATCACGCTATTTATAAAACATGTTTAACCGTTAATATCTTCACCTATGTATAATAACGACAAATAAAAAGTTGATATTTAGAAACTACTTGTTACGACGAATTCAACAATATCACATATGTGCATGTTTTAAAAAAACACAAACTATTCATAACTTAACTTATACATTACCTCATGGCAAAGTTTCACAATTCATATTCAGAGATTTTAAAACAAATGCATGTTTTAAGATAAATGATATGTATTGTAAGGTAATAGGTGCATATAGTATATACGAAAATTTTCAAAATCATAACTAGTATATGTTATATTTACACAGAACGGAGAAGACTAAAATTTGACAATTTAAAAATTCTCATATTAACTCTGCATTAAATACTTTACAACATGTATTGTTCAAATAAAACCATGTATCTGATTATAAATTGTCAATTCCTTTTATGAATAGCAAAACTTTTCCATGAGGTCGTGCATAAGTTACCTTATGAATTGTTTCTATTTTCTTAAAGCATGCATATGCTAGCCTCCAACTATTATTTATTATTGTATATGAGAGGTCGTCGTTGTACCTCTTAAAGTTAGTATAAAGTGCTCTTTAACTACAACTACGTAGATAATGACAAATCGGGGTCGTCCACGAAAAAGAGGAATTTTCCTAAGGGTTTTTCACATATAAGGGTGGATACTACACTAGATATAGAGATACATACATACATATATATACACATACATACATATATATATATATACATACACACACACACACACGTATAAGCATGTAAAAAGGGGGGGGGGGTTTGGTTGGTTTTTTAAGTTATGAATTTAAAGACAAGTTAACTAGAAAGAAATGTAAATCTAGTAAATATGCAACAAACTACTAAGAGGAGATTAAACACAAGTTACGGGACCTTGGACGCAATTGATTTCCACTTCCAAGCCTCTTATCTATCCTTGACCATACAACCTATTCAATACTTTAACCACTTGTTGTGAAAATAAATCTTCTATCCTTCTTTGATAATAGTTTACAATAGTGAATTCGACATCACTTTCCTAAACCTCACTAATGACTCCTTTAGTCGGTCAATGCCTAAAGTATCCCATTAATGACATTAAGTACAAAGAATCAACAAGTTTGATAATACTTATAAACACTACACCGTGTCTAAGCATTGAACCAATTCATGCATTCACACAAGATTAATCAAGAACGGTCAACGTTCATAGACCTCTCCTATTTGCTACGGAAAACAAACATGACAAAGAGTTCGACATTATCACATTCATCTAGCATTTATTATCATCAACCATATTAGAAGTTCTAATACATGCTCTTGGATTTCATATCAAAAGAAGGGAAAACGAGCTATTTTCTTCCAAGTCTAACAAGTAATCATACAAACAATTCATATACTCAAACTTCCAACACCATTAATGCATTCAACAACCATCATTCAAGAATAATAAATTCACAATAGCAAAACATTAAATAGTTCATAAATAGTTCTCAAGACATGGGTTTGGAAGCCTTAATCAATTACTCCCAAGACTAAGTTTAGCTACTAGAATTCATAGTAAACATCAAAAGTAATTCAAACATAAAATCAAGATGAAACAAAAATAAAAATGGTGGCAAACAAGGGTTTTTCGCACATGGAATCGGGAAGAAAATGTTGTGTAAAGGAGAGAGGATAAGATGGTATTTATAGTACAAAAAGTCAAAAAACATATTTGGGCAGCGATCTGCTATGAGTCGCGACACATGTGTCACGAGTCGCAACAGACGGAGTAAGCTACTCTTCAATATTTTATTCTTCTTGTCTAAGTGTAGCCATCTCGTCTTCACGTCTTCAAGTTTTCATGGTCTTCATTGTCTTCAAAAGTAGTGTTCGTGGTATTCAAATCTTTGAACTATTACCCTGTCTCACAAAATTCCTTAGAAAAGTGATAAGAGCGAAAAAGTTGCCATTAACTCTCCTAAGAGAATTTCAAGGTAAAATGGAGTATTTAAAGCACAAAAGCATATCAAAATGAGTGCAAAAGATTCCAAAATCACCGTATAATATGGACACATCAAATCTCCCCACACTTGAACCTTACTCGTCCTCGAGTAAGAAAATATTCAAGAACACAACGAAGTTCACATGTCCTCATCCTAATATTAATATTCTCCCAATCAAAACCTCACAAAACTCTCAATATCATAAGTCCCAAAATCAAAGATCAAATGAGAATTTTATCAAACACAACCCCAATTCCTAAATCCACCCAAATATACCACTTATCGATTCGCTAATTCCCACAAAAAAATCCAAATCCTTAATTGATAATCCCAAAATCCAATGGCATTGAGTGAAATCAAAAACATATTAAAATTTTTAAGCAAATAATTCACTTCATAACAATATATCAAACAAAAAATGAAGCATACCAAGAATCAAGAATTTCATAACCATCCTTCATTTCCCCCGCTAAATTACCCAATCCCAAGAAGTCCTATGATGTTAGGCTACTTGATCCATCCATATGTGAATCGCAACCTTGTGACTCAAATGCTGCCAAATGAGTAAGAATTGTAACACATTTATTTCTTCTTTTTCTCTCTTTCTCTCATTTTACCAAGGTGCCCTTTCGGGTTTTCATCCTAGTCACACATCATGTTTCTTTGGCTCACATCTTACCCACACATTTAGCCCCTCATTTTCGCCAAGACCGCCCTTTCGGATTTTTGACCTATCCGAGACCCGAATGTTGCCTAAATTGTCCTCTCGGGGTTTCAAGTTAGCGGGATTTCTTTTTATTTTTATTTTTGTTCTTGTTCTTTTTCATTTTCATTTTCTATTTTTTCAGTTTCTTTTTCATTTTCCGTGTTTTTCCAATAAAAAGTAGCCAAAAAGCTTTATGCATGGCAACCCTACTAAAGCATCCGAATGCATCAAAACATAACATCTAAAACCTACAAAACATCCAGAGTATCCAAGTCTAAATTATCCTAAAAGATAGCATTAAATGATAAATCCCTTCCCCACACTTAAAACACTACACTGCCCTCAATGTAGATAAAACAGGGGAAAACACAATACAAATTAAAGTAGGTAGGTAAGAAAATAAATATGTGCCTCTCTGGACTAGCACTGTCTGAACTGGGCCATCTATCCTCGTTTGGATATCTCCGCTCCCTGCATCTCTCCTCCCCGGGATCAAGGCCCGGGGTACCAATGTGCGACTGAATCCTGGATGAGAGAAGATCAATCTTCTCATCCATCTCTAGAGGCTTTGCGAGACGAGCATGGTGGAGTCGAAGATCACGCCCTCGAGTCTGGAGTAGAAATTTGGAGGCAGCTGCTGAAATTGGCTGTGGACGTGGTCCTCCTGCATCATATTAGGCTACTACTGCTGTGGGGAGGAAGGTGGAGAATGTGATGTATCATGTGGTGAAGCCAGGGTCGAAGGAAGGGCCCCCCAAAAGTTTAGACCAGGAGGTTATTAAGCTCACGCAGAAAACCCTTCTTACACTCAGAATCTGGCTCTATCTCCAAATCAACCATTGGAGTGTCCAACTCCAGCTTTGTCCGCTGGGGCTGTGGGAGCTTCATTAATGTAACACCACCAGCCCCATAAAACCAATGGAACGCCCTTAATCAATCGTGGTCTTGATAAAGTGAAAGTTGGTGATGCGATATGACTCACCCCTACAATGTCTCTGAAAGCCCAAAGGAGTTGCGATGCGCAATTGCTCCCCGAGGAGGGTGATCATTCCTCCCACTGATATCTCGCCTTTGTCATTCTTTTCCACCTCAACAACCTTTATGACCCACAAATCTGCCCAACCTCAAAATCCTGCCCTCTCATTAGTCAGCTTCCACAGGTAGTGAATCTCATCATTCGGCACATTCGTTACCTTAGCGCGACAAAACAAAGTGGTGGAAAAGAGGCGATGCACAAACCAAAGGGCAGGGTGGATGATCACATTGTTCTTATCCCTCACATTCCGCACCTTCTTGGTGATGGTGTTCTAGAATATGAAGTTCTTCTCATTGGTGAGGGTATGTGCTTCTGGATCGAACCTCGCCAGGATGTCCGCCCCATTCCAACGAAATGCTTCATCAATCTCCGAGAGGCTCATCTCAATGAAACGGTCATTCAAATGAAATCGAATATACCTCTCGCAGGGTATTCCATCTCTCTAAGTTTATGCCCTCACCATGGATAGGAACTCTAAAGTGTACCTCTAGTAAGTGGGTGCACACCGTGACAAGAAACCTCGCATACCTCCTTTATCGAGGAGCCATAGAACCGACTCCTACAAGTGAAGGGTCTCCAAAGAGCTATCATCTATGAAATATGTCTCTTGGATCTTCCTTGAGGCTATCATGTCCTATCTATCTACATAGGCGCCGGTGATTTGGCACAAACCTATAAATCTGTCTTGAGGAGATGGTGGTACTGGCTCGGGAACCGGTGAAAATAGAGGAGGTGGAGCAGAAGGGACTACCCTCTGAGGAACTCTCGGTCTCTTCTTTTGAGCCATGACTATCAGAATAGAAAATAACGTCAAATGCACGAGGACATAATGAACAAAAATCATGCAATCATCTCCAAGATATTATTTCAGTTAAGTATGTAACATATATTGATAAGCATCTAAGCATCATTATAGAAATTAGTAATCACATCCAAAATGATGTAGTCGACACACTACAATCTTTAAAAATCTACTACAAAGTGCAAGAATACTTATATGTCTATACATGTAAAATTCAATCCATGTGCATTGCTAAATATACTCAGCCACAATTATGTCCTTTTTCATCAATTTAGGCCAAACATTGTAATTTTCGACAATTCGAGATCAACATATAGCCAACACATATAGTATGCACTTCTATATCACCAATCCAGATCAACATATAGCCCATATGCAATTCTCTGGAAGCACAACCATAGGTAAAGTAGCTAATATCAAAATGTCAACAATTTCCAAAATATCCAACCAAAGACCAAAGACCAAGATATCCACAAATTATTCAAATTATAGCCACAAATTAACCATATACCAATTATAGCCATAAAATCCAATAATTTTACTATCCAATACCAAAAACAGACTAGAAAAATCAATTTTTACTAATTTCTCACCCCAAAATCATATTATGAACACAATATCAATATTCCCAATCCATAATTCAAAATTTCATCAACAATCAAACAATTATTACAAATTAACATATGCACAAAAAATACCGATTCAACCAATATCACAATTTAAGAGCAAAGAAGTGAAGGAATTTACAAATTAGATGCCTAGGGTGATGGATTAACTAAGCCCAAAAATATTGCTAACTCTATTCAATTGCAAATTCGAAATCCCCAAATGTTAGAGTTTCGAGTTCTTGGCAAATTTTGGTGGGATTTGGGGGTGTAATGGAGTGTAAATAGATTGGGAGTTGGGATGGGAATGATTTCGATCGGTTTAAATGGTGATTTCCAGCCGGATTTGGTAGGAGAAAGGCGGAGGTGGTTTCGGGGAGTATTGCAGCAGAGAAGAGATGGTGTTCTGAAAAAAGTGGGTTCTGCCATTTTTTTTCTTATAGGTGCAATGTCGCGACTTGTGTGACACTATCGCCGCTCATGGTAAATGAGTCAACGGACTCTTAGAAGTCAAACGACCATCGCGCTCACAACAGATCTGTCGTGAGTCATGAATTTTAGCATCTTGGACTTGTTATTTTTTAGAAATCTTATGATTCTTATAACGATCACGACAAGCTTGTCGTGAGTCGTGAAGGTCTTTTGCGACTCGCGAAGGAACCATCACGACTCACGAAGAAATAGAACTAGAAGTTTACATTTTTAGAAAAAACTTCTGATTTTAGTCTCGAGCGTGATGGGAATGTCGCAACTCGCAACCAAATTAAACTGGGAGTTGACATTTTCTCAAAACCTTCCTGATATTAGTCGCGCTCGAGACATGGTCATCACGACTTGAGAGGGAGTGTCGCAAATTGCGACACTACCTTCGTGATTCGCAAAAAAAATTGCATCTGTAAGTTCACATTTTCATAAACTGGTTCTGATTTTGATCTTGATTGCGATGGGGTCATCGGGATTTACGATCAAATGAAGCTGGGATTAGAAAAAATCCCCTGTTCATCACGGCTCGCGACATAGGCATAGTGACTTGCGACAGGAAGGGTCTCCCACACTTAGATTTTTTTTTTGAATTTACCAACTTCCAAGATTTTTCTTCCCTTCTCTTGGCCTTCACTCCTTCATCCATTTGATGCAATGCATTTCAATTGACTACAAAATCATGGAAAAACCACACCCGTGAAAAGAACAAAACAAAATATGAAATAATGATAAAATTTAAAATTGAAACAACATCAACAGAAAGTCACAAATGATGATCTGATGATCAAAACAAAGTTTATTTAATGTCGTCAACCCGACTTACCATCCCTTCTCGGGCTTACTCACAACATGGACCCAAAAAATTGGTCTCCTTCCCTCTATCATGGATAAACATTTGGGATCTACATCATCCCCTGACAAGATTTTGAACACATAGCTTAATGTTTCCTCATGTTCTCTCAACATGTCCAATAGCTCACCATTTTGTTCCATGGAAATTTCAATCGAGTGAGCATTCGGGGGGTTTCTCTCCTTCCCAAGAGATGAATATTTAAGAACTTTTGGTGGTGGTTTGCACTTTACCACCAAAGTCTTCTCACGAGAAGGAGAGAAACCCACTTTAATTGGCTTTCCCTTGGACACATGTAGGGGGTTGGGATTTTTTGCCACGAAAGCATTCATCATTGTTGTTTTCCTTCAAGTTAGTACTAACAACATTTGCAATCAAAGCATCATTTAAAGCATCATCTATGACAACATTCAAGGAAATGCCATTATTTGGCTCAAACACATCTTGCTTTATCTCATCAATAACATTAGTAGTTCGGAAATAATGGTATCTACTAGGATGATCAATAGAATTTTTAGTGTCAAATTTTATCTTCCGCCCATTAAATTCCATGGTTAATGTTCCATTATGAACATCAATTATTTTCCTTCAAGTCTTTAAAAAGGGCCTACCTAAAAAATAGGTGTGACATGATTATCACTCTCCATGTGAAGGACATAAAAATCGCCGAGGAATGTCAAAGAGTCCATTTTCTCCAACACATCTTTCACAATACCTTTGGGTATGTGCTAGAGTGATCAGTTACTTGGATAACAACCTTGGTTTTGTGCAAAATGCCTAGATCTAGACTTTCATACAAAGAATATGCGATTACATTAATGGAAGCACCTGAGTCTAGCATGATCTTGTTAACACATTTTCCTCCTATATCACGAGGAATTATAAACATTCCCGGATCATCGTATTTAGGAGGTAACTCCTCATAAAAAACAGCGGAGACATACTCACTTTTTCCACTCTTCTTTTTACTCTTCAATTTTTATTTCCTATCGATGGTACAAAATTCTTTGAGAAATTTAGCATACCTAGGAATTTGATTTAAAGCATTCAAGAGTGGAATGTTTACCTCGCACCTACGAAAGACTTCGTAGTTGTCCTTGTTATCCTCTTTTGCACTCCTATCTTTCAAGGCCACCAGAAATGGTGGTTCCGGCTCATAGATAGGGATCTCCGCCATTTTGGACTTCGTGTGAGGTGGGGATGAGGTTTTGAGATTTGTTCCTGGCCTTGGCACAAAGGTTTTCAACTCAATTTATTTTCCCTCATTCACCTTCTCATTGCCCACCTCTACGGTCTTCTTTTCAACACTTACTTCCTTATCGAGCACCCGCTCAACAGAAACCTTGCCTTGGGGAATTTTTTACTTCCTTTCAACCCCTCAATGAAATGGCACTCACATTTTGTTGAGGACTTATATCCTGTTGGGAAGGAAGTTTATCCTTTTCCCGTGTCTCCATTTAAGCCATTTGGCTCACTTGAGTCTCTGTGTTTTTTATGCTAGAGTTGGTATTTTCTTGGTATTTCTTGGCATTGTCTGAATATAAGGTAAACTCCCCAATGGTTTCGTTGATTTCCTCCTTCGACGTCCCCGAACTTTCACCTTGATTGTGGGGATTATCTTGAAGCCTTTGGTATTGAGGTTGAGGTGGCCGATATTGTTGTTGATAAAGGTGATAAGGTTGAGCATTTTGATCCTCTTGTGCATTTTCATATTAGAGATTTGGGTGGACTTGGCTAGCTGAATTATGAGGCCGATTCTGGTAGCCTTGGCCTCCTTGGTAGCCTTAATTTCCTTGATACCCTTGATTTTGGTATCCTTGGCCTCCTTGATATAACATGGAACTCCATAGTCATCTTGAAAAGTAGGACATGCATCCGTAGGGTGCGGGGAAGAACAAATCTCATAAGATTTTACATGTGGTTTAACATACGATCGTGTTATCAAAGTCTTGACCATAGAAGTGAGCTTTAAGACTCGGTCGTCAAGCTTCCCATTGTTGGAAGGAGCACTTGCATTGTTGGGATTTTGTCTCCTTAAATTAACCCTTGAGCTAAAATTGCTCAACTCCCAGGCTAGCTCCTCATAGAGCTCCATAGATTCCCTCGAGGTTTTGTTCCCTAGAGAACCATTACAATCTCCTCTCACTAGCCTTTGATCTTGATCAAGAGACGATTATAGAAGTAATAGAACAAATCCCCATCCTATGATATGGACAACTTGACAGAAGTTTCTTGAACCTCTCCCAATAGTCATTGAATGAATCTTCGTGCCATTGGAGGATGTTGCTCATATCCTTCTTCAATATGGAAAATTTTAAAGTCGGGAAGTACTTTCCGAGAAACTTCCCTTTCAACTCAATCCAAGAGGTGATGCTCCTGAACGGAAGATAATGGAGCCAATCCCTTACAATATCTTGCAATGAAAATGGGAAGGCCTTCAACTTGTAAAGCTCTTCATTCACTACTTCGGGGAGAATACCACAAAAAACCATGTGGAAATAGGAGAGATGTTTGTTGGGATCTTCCCCTTTCCTACCAAGGAAGCTAGGTAGCAAGTGTATCAACCCAGACTAAAATGCCCATGAGCCCCAACCGCCGGATATGTGATGCACATTGGTTGTTGCTCGAAATTGGGAGCCATAACCTCCATCAATGAGATTTTCCTCAACGGAATGTGAGGGTGTTGAGGTCCTCCTCCCGGGAATCTCTCCTTCATGTTCCTCATAATTATCTATGGAAGTAGAAGCTTCTGTAAATGGTCACTAAGAGGGGTGTTATTCACACTTTTCAAAGAAAGGTTCTCAACCCTTTTCAAGTTTAACTCTAACTTGAGGTCATAATGTAGGGATTCTTGTGAGCAAGATCGAGTACAAACAATACGTCTCCGAACAACTAAAGATCAAATAAAAAGTCAAATAAAAGAAAACTAATAAATATTTACAACTAGCACATATTCACACATAATATGCTCAAACACTTAAAAATAAATGCCCCTTCCCTGGCAGTTATTCCAAAATTTGGGAGGTCATCAGCGTACATCTCAAAGTTACTATTTTAAGCCCCAAAGTGATCTTTAAATATAACTTAGTAGATAATGGCAAATCGGGGTCGTCCACGAAGAAGAGGGATTTTTTTAAGGGTTTTCACAAATAAGGGTGGATACTAAACTAGATATAGAGATACACATATATATACATATTAAAACATGTAACGAGGGGGGGGGGGGTTGGGTTGATTTTTCTAATTTATGAATTTAAAGACAAGTTAACTAGAAAGAAAAGTAAATCTAGTAAATATGCAACAAACTACTAAGAGGAGATTAAACACAAATTACGGGACCTTGGACGCAATTGATTTCCACTTCCAAACCTCTTATCTATCCGTGAACATACAACCTATTCAATACGTTACCTACTTGTTGTGAAGATAAATATTCTATCCTTCTTTGATAGTAGTTTACAAGAGTGAATTTGACATCTCTTGCTAAACCTCATTAATGACTCCTTTAGTCGATCAACGCCTAAAAGTATCCCATTAACGACATTAAGTACGGAGAATCAACAAGGTTGGTAAAACTTATAAACACTACACCATGTCTAAGAATTGAATCAATTCATTCATTTACACAAGATTAGTCAAGAACGTTTAACGTTCATAGACCTATCCTATTTGCTACGTAAAACAAACATGACAAAGAGTTCGACATTATCACATTAATCTAGCATTTATCAAATCATCAACCATATTAGAAGCTCTAATTCATGCTCTTGGATTTCATATAAAAAGAGGGGAAAATTAGCTACATTCTCTCAACTCTAACAAGTAATCATATATTGAAACTTCCAACACCATTAATGCATTCAACAACCAACATTCAAGCATAATAAATGCATAATAGAAAACATTAAATAGCTCATAAATAGTTCTCAAGGACATGGGCTTGGAAGCCTTAATCAATTACTCCCAAGACTAAGTTTAGCTACTAGAATTCATACTGAACATCAAAATCAATTGAAACACAAAATCAAGATTAAACAAAGATGAAAAAGTGGAAAATAAGGGTTTTTTGAAGCTGGAATCGGGAAGAAAAAAGTCGTGTGAAAGAGAGAGAATAAGAGGGTATTTATACTACAAAACATTCAAAAAGTAATCTGGACAGCGACCCGTCGTGAGTCGCGACAGACAGGGTAAGTTGATCTTCAATATTTTTCTTCTTCTTATCTAATTGTAGCTATCTCTTCTTCACGTCTTCCAGTCTTCATGGTCTTAATTGTCTTCAAAAGTAGTCTTCATTGTCTTCAAATCTTTGAACTATTATCTCGTGTCACAAAATTCCTTTGAAAAGTGATAAGAGCGCAAAAGTCACTCCTAGCTCTCCTAAGATAATTTCAAGATAAAATGGAACTTCATTGTCTTCAAATCTTCGAACTATTACCTTGTGTCACAAAATTCCTTTGAAAAGTGATAAGAGCGCAAAAGTCACTCTTAGCTCTTCTAAGATAATTTCTTGATAAAATGGAATATGTAAAGAACAAAATCATACCAAAATGATTATAAAAGATTCCAAAATCACCGTATAATATTGACACATCAGTATGCATAGCAGAGATAACATATTTTATAGTTTCTCAAATTTTCATACGTACTGCATTTAATACCTTACTATATATACTAATTACATTTAAAAATATATTTTTTGAAAACGTGAGCATATTTCCATGGTTTAAATCAAAAAGGGGTCATAGAACTGGCCGTCGTGAAAGCAACACATGTAAAGCATTGAATACTTTGTAAAAAACATGCAAATTTGGTCAATTTCAAACACGAGAGGGGATCTCTACATCTAAATAAAATGGAAGATAAAGTGCTCGTGACAAAAATCTTTAATTGGGGAACTTACAATTACAACAGTATTCCTATCTAAATTAACTAACAATCTCTATTACAATAAATCAATTATTAATTTGTAAAGGGGATAATCTTTGAATCTTCAAGTTCAGTGTCATCTTCATCTGAATCCTCCTCGTGTCAGAACGTCTTGTAGAGTCCAATGTTCAATATAGTCTAATTCCTTAAAAGTTATAACCACTTCAAGTTTAAATCCAACTCTTGCAAAAAGTCATACATATTTGATAATAACAATTGCAACATATAAGTAAACAGGTACAATGTTTAATTCAAAACAAATAATAACAATTCAAACACAATAAAACTAACAAGTACATACTGGATACTAACAGATGGAATATATAAGTAAACAAATGGAGCTCCTGGTTCAAAAAAAAACAACCAACAACAAATTTATATAAAAATTATCATACACAATACAACTAAAAAGTACATAATGGATAAAAACAAATGCAACATATAAATAAGCAGTTGTTGTTCCTAATTCAACACGGGCAATCAACAACAAATAAAAATAAAAAGGTATAAACAGTACAACTAACAAGTACACACTGAATACTAACAAATGCAACATATAAGTAAGCAAATGCACCTCGTAATTCAAAATGAACAATAAAAAAAATAATGGAAAAAGTTTTATTCACAGTACAACTAGCAGGTATACGTTGGATAATAACAACTGCAACATATAAGTAAACAAATGCACCTCGTAATTGAAGACGAATAATGAACAAGTATGTTGTAACAATAAGAGAAAAATTCAAAACCATATCTCTAACTCAAAATACTTTAAACGATGCCTATCCAATGCTCAACAAAACAAAAAACATACCAAATTTAACAAATCAAACAAAAATTGTGTAATAATACTATAAAAAATAAACCTAGATATATGACATACCTCATCCTGTGAACAATCAATGATCAATCGATGAAGATACAAAACATCGACGCTGGGAACGAATTAGAGAAATGATCGGAAAAAGAATCGCAGAGAAGAGGCGGAGAAACGCGGAGAAAAGGCTGAGAAACTTGCGGTTATGTAGAAACTAAGAAGGGGCGGAGAAGAGGATGGGAATTCTCCAGAGAGAAGTGGGAAATAGTTAGAGAAACAAGAGACCTTATCGCAGAGAGAGAAAGAAGAGCTGCAAAAAGAAAGAGGAACTAGGGTTATAATACAACTAAAAGATTAATATTTTTTAATCACAAACTTAACCCCATTTTTGCAAAATAGTCCCTGACCTGTCCATAAACTCATGGACAAGCCTCTTTACCAGAGACTTTCTCTTCAAATATTTACATGCTGCTAGGATTCGTTACAAAATTTATTAGTGGCCAAACATGTTTTGAGAAAAATGCCAGAAAAAAAGCACAATTAGTTGAACGGAGGGAGTATGTACTTCAAGCCATGTTTAATTAGTTAGAGTTGCATTTTTTTTTTTGAAAAGAATGGGAAAGACGCCCAACATTGATTACAATAAGTAGAATTGACACCAAACTCGTTAGCCTTTAGCAATAACAAATTTATTGCAAGGATATTTAAACTACATGTAAACCACACTAACCGTCTGTACTATTAGAAATTTGAGATCAAATAAAACTGTAATATCGCTATCAGGGATATTAACTTACTTCCGGTAAAAATCATTACCACTTAGCAGAGGGGAGCACATTACACATCAATATCATTGTGTCAAACATGGATCTTCAAGAACTTTAATACCACTTAATCAAAAACATGATCTACGTTTTTCAAACTGTAAACACTTTGAAAAAAACATATCGGTCCATCCAAATAAATGGAACTCCTAATAAAAAAACACAAAAGAAATATGAATACATGATCTCTACAATTAGATTGAGAACATTACATCGACGTGAACAATTAAATCAAGTGATCATCATGAACACAACAATCTAATCTATCAGGTTGAATAAAAATACTAATTTATGGAGATAAATCCACACTTATTAAAAAATATATGTGCTATTAATTAATTTTTTTTATTGTTTTCCATCTCCCCATGATAAGAAGATGAGAAAAATATTAAAGAAAAAAGTAGATTTTTTTTAGAGAGAGGGGAGTTGCGGCAAAAAGAGGTTAGATACAATTGAAAACTATGAGATTACTATCTCCAATGTAACGAATGTGTTTCGTAGATATCACATGCACTTGTGCATTCTCAATAAAAGTATAATATTAGGTAGGTATAACACTCAGCATATTTAATCTTTGTAAACTTTTGGTCTCCAATACAATTATCATAACCAAACTTCAATACGATGCTGTGATATGATTGTTTTGGTTACATTTATCTATTAATAATGATGTGGTTAATACTTGTTTCTCCAACTATGATAATTGTTTTTTTCTCAAGATTTCGGAATTAGTCGAATCCCGCAAAGAACTCCCGGAGTTGATTTGGGAAGGATGCTTCAACAATTAAATCAGCGGGTTTCAAATTGACTATAGCATATGTATTCAAAGAATGCGTGCATGGAGTTGTTGCCTTGGGTGTTATTGGGTCTGTTTGGTAGAGATGTGCTTATAAGCAAAACTGACTTATTTTGAAAGCAGGGGGAGATCAGCTTCTGCTTTTCCCCCAAAAATAGCTTCTGCTTTCAAAATAAGCTGATTTTTAGCAGTTTACCAAAGCAGCTTATCAAACACCAAAAATTGTTTTGCTTATAAGCACATCAGTTAAAAAGCACTGCCAAACAGAGCCATTATCATGTATGTCCAGTTTGTACAAAAATAGTCATTAACTGCAATGCGTGGAGGTTTTTGGTGATTGACGTGGAACTGTCGTCCTAGCATTTTTTTGATATCGTAACATTTTTTCGTTATCACAGAATATAGAAGGATGATTGCGAGCAAACGTTCAACGATGTTTGTCAAAACACCGATGTGTTTCATGCTAACAACAACAAAATTTGTAATATAATCGCCGTTGAATGTGATTATTAAAGGTTTTCAAGGACCGTCAGCAAATGAAACTTAAGTTCGATGTCAGAACAGACAACAATTATGTGATCCGAATTAGGAAGTTGAGCCTTCCTATTCCCAATCAACTTCTAAGCATTCATTCACGCATTTAATCTAGGAATTTTTTATTATGATAACCCAATTATTGAAATCTTGAACCAAAAATGCTCTAGGTCTACATTCGGAAATTCAATTGATTTTCTAGGAAATTGAATTTGTATGCAATAATTAGTGACCTACAACTTTTATAAACTATTTTAAGATGCAAATTTTATCTAAGAACTTGTCACCCCCTTGCTTGCTTGACCTCTTTTCAATTGTAAAATTTCTCCTTCAATTTTCGACTAAACCAAATAAGTGTTGATTGAATAATTTCTAATCACCGATTAAAAATATTTATCGATCTAACATCATTGATATTATTTCGTGCCACTGCAGTTATTTTTTTACAATGCCGGGTTCAAACTCAAGGCCTACTTTTATGAAAGTTTTCAATCTTGCGACAAAAAAATAATAATTTGTGCACTGTAATTTTTTCGCGATTGATCTTCCGTATCCATAACCCTAGAAGTTTTCATTTATTAGTTTTGAATTACATACTTCATAGATTTAAACACGAAATTGTCTTTGAATGCTGAAACCACGCTGAATTCGAAACCACTTATGAATTCGAAACTTCCCTAAAAAATTAATATAAAATTCTTGATTTTCTTTCATGTCGAAACTAGAAAACCCAATTGAAAACAAAAAGGAAAAATTGACGAACATAACAAGATACCACCTGGTATTCACCTTCCAAAACCAAGCAAAGTCTAATAGTGAGGCCAAAACATCGCACATGTGGACTGGACCTGCGAGCATGAGGAACAGTATGTTAGATACAGGGTGCACCTCGCTCTAAAAAGAAAGATAATATACACCTATGAACATCATGAAGAGACCATAATTTAGCAGAGAGGAACACTCAACATGGGTTATGATTACACGATCTATCCAGTATAAATGAAGACCAAGAATGAGGAAAGAGGTAACGCCAAATTTGGACAAGATATTGATAAAATTGGAAAACTGACTTGAGCTCGGACTAATCTTAGGAGACTAGGGCTATTTGAGCTAGGAATTTCCTGAATCAGTTGCACCGGATGTGGGGACGATTTTTCTTTCTAGGTCTGCATAACCCCCGAGAAAGGCCGGAAGTAAACTCAACCTAAAAAGCATGTTACAAATATTAGCCCAGAAAATCAAACTGGTACTCAACATAGCAAGATATGCATCTAAGAAAGAGAATATCAACAACCAACCAAAGGTACCCACACACAAAATATTATCCTCTCACTCCCAGCAAAAAGGGATGCGGACGTGTAAATTCATAACTTCATTTGGGGAACTACGATTCACAATTCCCCCGGTTTATTCATCTCTGAATGCGTAGCTACAGACACCGCCTAGTGTTTGTAATTAAGAGGCGCTCGACAGGGTTATACCCACATCAAATGAACTATAGTATTTATAACATAACAATTAGTGAATGATAAGAAAGAGTAACAACCTGGATTCTGTTGTAAAGGTTGTATTTGATCCTTAGCGTAAAAGGCACAATGTTCACACAACAACCAAAGTTTACACGATACAATTGTCCCTAATCTATAAAGATTCCTCATAGAAGATTACATCAAGTAAAATAGTAAAGCCTACGACATAGGTAAAATAAGTTGACATAGGTCAAATAAGTTGACTAGGTCATTACCATAAGTTAGCCAATCTAAGATGGTAGTACAGTAAACGGGATGCTTGGCCACAGCTCATCTCTCTCACGCAACCCCACACCCCTGATCCCGGGGCACCAATCTGAAAGTAGGAAAGTATGCCGAGAAAATATTATTATTTATTTAGAAAATTATTTTCTCCATGCATACTTCTTCACATTCATGCATAGTGAACAAACTCATGAATTCTGTCCAGTCCCACAAGTTTGTCAACTGTGCAAGCTGTCTATTCCCTATAGCCAAGCCACTGTGAGTATAAACTCCTCCTCGTGCCAGCTCTCCTCAGCTCTTGCGAAAGATGGTTAGATAGATGGAGACTTACCATTATCCTTTAACCAGCGTTCATTGATCCCACCCGCCGATCCAAGAAACAAATAGGAAAAAGCACAATAATCACTACTAGATAAATATTAACACAAAGTTCCCCTAATAAACCATAAGGGCATATACTTACATCAAACTTGAGTATTTCTAGCATATCCTACAAGTAACATATCTTGCAACTACAGCAGCTGAGGTAACACCTCCAACCAACCCACGCATGGCATTGTTACCACAAGAAGATTGGCCCTAAAATTGGAAATCCCCCAAATTCTAGGGTTTTGAGTTCTTGGGGGAAAATTCGGTGATATTTGGGGATTGAGATGGAAATAGATGAGATATAGGTGAGAGGAATATGTTCGGTGGAGCTTTTGGAAAATTCTTGCGGAGTGCGGTGGCGGAGAAGGGCGGAGGAAGGTGTCAAAGCGGCGGCAGCGAGAAGGAAATGGACATAACTGAGGTTCTACCCATTTTTTTATAACCCAGCGTCGCGAGCATGACAGGTTCGTTGCGAGTCGCGAAGCTGGGCCAATCCGTCACGACTTGCGACAGAAATGTCGCGACTCGCAAATGTTGGGCTCTGGAAGTTGCAAATTGAGAATTGTTACCTGATTACCATCGCACTCGCGAATGTTTGGACTTGGAAGTTGCAAACTTACTCTGTCTATCGCGACGTGCCTGTCGCGACTCATGATAGATCCATCACGCTCGCGACAGATAGGGGATTCACCCTTCAATAATTTTCAAAACTCACATACTTCCAAGCCTTCTTTACTTCTCATTTCCAGCAAAATCATA
>JAULKM010123827.1:0-20501 GCA_032355605.1 Rubia tinctorum | reverse complement strand
GCGTAAGACCATGCAGAAGTTGCAAGATGAACGCTGCCGTAACTTCCTTCTCCCAGCTTCTGAATCTTCCTCCAAGACGACGCCATTGCTGATTTCTGAGTACCCATCTTACTCTCTCTGCTCGGTCTTTTATACAGATAAATTGTTTCCAAATCCTGGAAACAATCGGAGATAAGAGTTTCCGAATACTGGAAAGAATCGGAAATAAGAGTATCCAAAACTGCAAAACGTAATGCTCTTCTAATTCGAATGTTTCCTCCTTCTTTTTTTCCTTTTCTTTGAGGGGTATTAATAGAACATCAGGAGATCTCGACCGTTGATTCGCATTTTTCACCGACAGGAGATCTCGATCGTTGATTCGTATTTTTCATTTCTTTTTTCCATACAATTTATGGGTGTTCAAATTCCCCTTGGGTCGGGTCGGGTCAGGTCAGTGATCCATTTGGGTTAAGTGAGTCGGGTCAAAATTTGACCCAAATCGACCATTTTAATCCATTTGTATTTTTGCACAATTTTCTTGAGAAAAAAAATTTATTTTAAAAAGCATGAAAAATAATTAGTTTAATTCAACGTATCCACAATTAATTTACTTCATAAACAAGTTTAACATTCTTGAAAAATATATATATTTATAAAAATAAAAATAAATTTGTAAAACTACTATTAATTATAAATAATACTAGTTAATACTCATTGCGATGCACAAATTATAAACGAATATTTAAAAATATAATATAATTTAAATATGTAATCAATTATTGTCAAATGTATATGAGAATTACCCATGCTACAAAATTTCTGATAAATTAATATATTTTTTAATATTATAATGCATTGAATGAAATAAAATCGACTTGATCTTTGTTGACACGTATGTATTTTATATAAAAATATTATTAATTTGTATAAAATAATTATACGTTATAAAAAAATGAGTTTGTTTCTTGAAATACGATATTTCCATAAGCTATGGAAAAAATGAGGTTTAAACTGAAAATTAGAAGACATCAATATAAAAATTTTGATTACATTAATCGGGTCATAAACTTGTAATTAATACACGTTGCATATTAAATTTTTAATATTGCAACTGAATCTTTTAAGATAAATATAATAAATGTCAGGTTATAATAAATAAATAATTATTTAATTGAATTTAAAAAGTTATGTATTTTTTAAAAGGAATTTAAAAATAAAAATAAATTATAACTCTATAAATATTTAAATTTCACTATATATTCATATTATTCGAACAAATAACTATTTCTTACTAATTAAAATTACTCAATTTAAAAATACTTGTTATATTTTTAATCAAAAAATAATTGTATACTAATTGACAAACAAGGTTAAAGATTAAGAGAACAAAGGGAGTATGTATAAATATTGTATTATATATATTAGCATAAATTGCAGTCTCTCTAGGTGACACTCTACCAAATTGAAATGGTTAAGTGTGGGGACAACATTTGGCCAAGAGTTTTTTTTAGTTACATTTATGTCTGTTTTAAAAGTAATTACAAAAAATATGTAAGGAAATATTCTTAAAGAAATATAAATTATAACTCTATAAACTATTTAAATTGCATTATATATTCATATTATTCGAATAAATATTTATTTTCTAACTAATTAATATTAGTCAAATAAAAAATGTTTATTATATTATTAATCATTATAATAAGAGCCCGTCTCTTAAAAAACAGTATTTTCATAAGTTATAGAAATAGTAAGGTTTAAACTGCAAATTAGAAGAAACCAGAAAAAAAATTGGGTTGCATTATTTGGGTCATAAACTTATAGCTATTGCATGTTGCATAATAAAATTTTAATATTGCAACTAAATCCTTTTACCTTTTTATAATTCTAATTCAATCCCGTCTGTTCATGTGTGTATAGAAAGATGATTTTTCCCACAATTTTGCCATATAATAATTGTATACTAATTGACGGACATGGTTAAAGCTTAAGAGGGACAAAGGGAGTGTGTGTAAATATAATATTATATATATTAGCATACATTGCAATCTCTTTGAGTGACACTTTACCAAACTTAAATCATTAAGTGTGGGGATGATACTTGCCAATAGTTGTTCTTTTAGTTATACTTATAAAAGATTTATAGACTATAGATATTTGAAGAGTAAGTCCAACAGGTTCTCTATAATGGAGATTTTGATTAATTTTATAGATTGTAGACACCAATTCATCTCCAACATATTCTCCATTCCATTCTCTAAAATTGTGATTTTGATGAAAGAGCAAGTTTGGTTCTCTATATTGGTAGAGAGGGAAAATATATTTGGATAATTGAATATTCAATGCAATCATCAATTTAACTCCTAAACTTTATCACTAATTTTCTATTTATATCGAAATTGTTCATGCCTTAATCAATGTAACATTAAATTCTTTTTGAATCATCACATAAAATTGAACCATAAAACATCCTATTATTCCTTTTCTCCTGTTATTCTTCATTTAAATGATAAATTTTTAAATTTGCATGGTATTTTAAACGTATGATTCTCAAATAATAATTAACATGCATGAACCAGGACATGAAAATTATTTGAAGAAAATAATTATACCTTCGTTATCCACTTGATCAGAAACAATGAAATATAAAGAAGGGTGTATTTTTAAATTCAAAAATTAAAAATCTAGGTTCAAGAGGTTACCTTTTTTAAAATCCTAGAAAAACTTAATTTGATGACTTAAAGGATTTAATTGTCCCAATTTTAAATTTTATTATAATGAATAAATAGTTTTAAAATACTTAATTATTCTATACAAATGAACTACTACAATTAGCCATTTTCTTAATTTTTCTTCAAGTAAATATTTTTGTAGAGTAGTTAAAACTAATTATTTATTTAAATTATAAATTAATCCATATTGTGAAATCCATGTCAAAGTCTGCAAAATAGAGAATTTATTGGAGTTGGAGCAAAAAATTATAAAGAATATGAGTTTTGAATCTCCATTTAAAAGAAAATTTTGGAGAACCTATTGGACTTGCTCTAAGAGGATGATGTGGGAAGAAAAAGTGATAACATTTGTCAAATTAATAGTCCTTTAAAATTACACTAAGGATAATATAGTAAATTAATCATTAAAATTATCCACACTTAAATATTTTACCTGTACTTAAATTTTGTGTTATAAATTATTATTTTCAAATGAAAACATGGCCAATTCCAAATTCTATATACGATGATAACGTAAAATAATTATTTATACGAATAAGAGTCTGTCTCTCGAAAGACGATCTTTTCATAAATTATGAAAATACCAAGATTTAAACTGCGAATTAGAAGAAATGAAGATAAATCTTTTGGGTTGCAATAATCGGGTTATAAACCTATAACTACTGCACGTTGCATAGTAAATTTTTTATATTGCAACAATTTTTTTTATTTTTCTATTATTCTAATAAATCTCATATTTACATAAACCTATAGAAAGATGGTTTTCCCAAAATTTTGCTTTCGAATAATACGTATATAAAATGTAATTTAAATAGTTTATTGAGTTATAGTTTATTCTTCTTTGAAAACATCTCCTTACATACTTGATGCGATGTTAAAAATATCATTTATTATATTTATCTTAGTTTAGTATTTTGAGGAGGTCAACACTATACTTTTTTCCCATTGAGTTTTTTAATGAGGTAGTGTGCTTATATTTAGAATTATTTTTGAAATATTGTAATATTGGAGTTTTGATTTGATTAGAATTATATTTGGTAAGGTTAGATAAGGCAATATTTATTCAATATTAGCTATGGTTTTATCTTCTTAAATTTGCCATAAGTCGAATCAGCTTCCAATTTTAATAAGGGTTTATGGCCGAAATCCACCCTATAAGGGGGGGGGGGGGGTTTGTCCAATGAAATTTTACCATCTTTTGTTAATCAAGTATTCCAAATTTTTGAGTTATACTCATTGCTTGTGAGCGTCTTCATTGTTTCTTAATCATGCGGGTTAATTAAGTATCAATAACCTTGTGAACTAGACCTGCGGGCTAGTTAGTAAGCAAGTCGAGATTGAGAGTACCCTGAGGGCTAGAATCTTGAATTTCGTGCTGCACACTAGGTTGGGTGAGATTCATTGTGTTGCAAAAAATCTAAAATTCCTCAATTCAGAATTTTCGTAAGGAGATTCATATCATTTGGTATCAGAGCAAAGCAAAAGTTTCTTCGACCATCATATCAGTTGGCATCAATTGGCAGCGTAGGAGGATATCATTTGTAACCTTCATATCGTATTTTATTTTGGAAGAAAAAGAAATAAAAAAAAGAAAAGAAAAAGAAGCAGTCTGTAATAAGAATTCCGCCACCAGACAATTGTCGTCGCCACCATTCTACTTTGTTTATCTTCGACGCACTGTCGATGCTCTCCTCCGATCAACATCTCCGTTCTAGATCTGCTCCATTCTTCTCTAACTTCAGAAGCCGCTGCCCACCATTGATTCTTTGATCGTCTCTAAACGATCTACAGATCTGCCGCCGTTAGTCAGTATCTATAACAACCCGCCACTGCATCACTACTACTCCCCTTATATCAGCTTCTTTGAACAACAACCTCTTCCGGCCAGTACAACGCGGAAGAAAATGTTCATTGAAGAAGGAGACCAGTTCGGTGCGTGTAACGCACGCGCAATCCAGCTAGAGTGACGCGTGTAATTCACGCGCGTATTCCATTGAAGGTGCATCTGTGAACGCGCGAGACAGACAACAAATATCTTCATATCGTGAGATTTTCAAAATCTCAGCAAACCAGTAGCTCACGAGTTGTTTTAAGTTTCTCTTCTATTTCTCTTCTTATCGCAAGTTCAAGTAGTTTTTGGCACATCAGTATTCCAGTCACAGCCTAGTCAGCACCTAGTCACCATTTTCATTAGCAAGACTTCGTGGGGATGGCGTAGGATGTAAATCTACATTTTTTAAAAGATCATTCTCGTTTCGAGAAAGCAACTTTTCAACCACGAAAGGAATGGTACGATGTCAAAAATATCATTTATTATATTTCTCTTAGTTTAGTATTTTAGGAGGTCAACACTATACTCTTTTTACCATTAGGTTTTTTATTGAGGTAGTGTGATCATATTTAGAATTATTTTTGAAATATCATGATTTTGAAATTTTGATTTGATTGGGAACAAATTTGGTAAGATTAAATAAGACAATATTTATCCAAGATTAGCTTGAATAAATTTCAGCCATATATACTCATTTTATTTTAGGTATTTTAGTTAGATATGGTTTTAGTTTCTTAAATCTACCATAAGTCGAATCAGTTTTCAATTGTAATTAGGGTTTATGGCCGAAATCCACCCTATGAAAAGGGAGGGTTTTTCAACAAAAATTTACCACTTTTTAATAGTCAAATATTCAGAATTTTTGAGTTATACTCATTGCTTATGAGCGTCTTCATTGTTGATTAATTCTGCAGGTTATTTAAGTATCGATAACCTCGTGAACTAATCCTACAGGCAAGTTAGTGAGCAAGTCAAGATTGAGAGTACCTCGAGGACTTGACTCTTGAATTTTTTGTGGCACACTAGTTTGGGCGAGATTCCTTGTGTTGTTGTCAAAAATCTAAAATTTCGCAATCTAGAATTTTCGCAAGGAGATTCATATCAATACTTTTTGTAATTCCTTTAAAAAGAGACATAATTTTATAACTTCAATTAAATTATTCATTCATTATCAACTGACATTTTTTATTTTGTTAATATATATTTTTTTATAATGTATAAGTATTTTTATACAGCTTAATACTTTTTTATATAAAAATATGTACTCATGAAAAAAGATCAAGTTGATTTTCTTTCATTCATTGGATTATAATATTAATAAATATATTGGTTTATTATAAATTTTCTAGCATGTGTAATTCTCATATACACGTGACAACAACTAATTATTATTTAAATTATAAATTATGTTATATATTTAAAATTTCGCTCAAAATCCGTTCATTGGTACGGGTATTATCTAGTATTAAATATTGTATATAAATAGTTTACTTACAAAAAATATAGTAATAAAAATATGAAATATCTATTGCTAATGAATCAATAAATTATTCATTATTTGACAAAATTATGTATCTTTTAAAAGGAAATAGCAAAAAATTTATTAGTTATAAATAGAGGTATAAAGCAGCATATAACATAATGATACTCTTAGTGAAATTTTATAGTGAAACATCAAATTGAGTGATGTGGATTAATGAAAAGACTAAATCACTAATCAAAATCCTTAGAATGTGTAACTAATCAAGGATATATTAGTCATTTTTCTAATGCCACATTATTCACTTTGTTTTTATATTTTCACTGAGAATATCATTAATCTATAAAAATACAAAATCTAAATTAAAACTAAGTTAATTAATTATAAGAAAAATGATTTTGAAGTCAAGGTAAGGTTTTAACACCAATGCTATGCACGTTGTAATATAAATTATCATAGAAAAATACTTATTGAAAAATAAATTGCAAGTCCATTTATTTCAACAGTTTTGCTCAATTCAGTTACAATGGTCACGTTTTTGGAAAAGTTGCCATGCATTTTTTTTCTATACTGAGGGTAGATATCCACAAATTTAGCCATGTCTTCTGAAAGAAATCAAAAAGCAAACAACTCTTAAAAGATGAAATGTTAAAAAGTTTGTCTACACCAAGCACAAATGTAAACAAAGTCATACAATTAAAAATTGACCATTTATTAGTAGGTTGGCTGTTGGGAAATGGGTACATCAAATAAAAAAATTAAGAAAAGAAAATATATTAATTGATGCACTTTTCAAATTTTTCAGAAATAATTGTGCATTAAAGACAAGTTGTAGTTAATGAAAAGAATTTGAAAATAATGTATTTTCGTTAGTGGAAATCTGACATGATAAGGTGACTTGACAAAGTTAGAAGATGCAGCATGGTCAAAAACTTCCTGCTTTAGTTATTATTATAGATTATAGATTTGAAGTTATCTCAAAATAGGTATTTGGTAGTTAATGTTTTGACCGCCACTTGCATTGTTTAGCCCAAGATGTAAATCATGGTAATTAGTAGGTATGGAGTCACATGTAATTTTAGGAAACAACCCTAACTAAAATCATGCTTCATTTTATCTAAAAAATTAAGCATATTTTTCACAAGAATATTAACCATATCACAAAAATTTGTTTTGAACCACCCAACTATCATGCGAGATTATTTTATATATAACATAATAAATAATTTGATGTTATTTTTATTTATTACAATGAACTTCTCATAACTTTAAAAATATTATAAAATATTTTATACACTATAAATACTTCATAATTTAATTTTAAAAGTTTTAAAAATAAATTCTATAAGATTGGTCAAAACGATAAAAAATCTATCAGTATACGCTCTCGAACTATATAGTCCAAGTTGAAGAAAATTAATTATACCTAGGTGGGTAGTTCATTTCTCCCTTGCGAGGTTGATCAATATGACTTACTTTTTCATTTTGTGGCTTTTCTTGTATGATAAATTTTTATTTTTATCGCATTATTTAAAGTTGGAGAAATTATTTCAGATATATAAACGTAGACCCGATACTCATAATTATTTCAAAGTGTGCAACATAATAAAATGTGCAATTGTATTTTTGGACTATTTAGGGTTTGATAAAAATATAAGGCTCGCATAATTTTCTTTTCTTGCGGTACTAGATAAACGATTTATGAAACTGCCTAGTTTGTGCAATATTTTTCAATTTTTTTCTAAAACCTTTTGATAAACTCAAGGAAGATAAATATGTTGTGGAAAATACTTTCTTACTTTTTTCATTCTGAGACTGTGTATTTGTGGTACAAAAGTTTGAGTCCTATACATAATCAACTACTAAAATAAAATCAAATCAATCCCTAACGAATATCCTAAGAATATTTTCTAATACTCCCCCTTAAATTGGAGCATGTAAATCAATAATGCCCAACTTGCCATATAAGAGTTGAAATTGTGTCTTACCGAGAGGTTTGTTGAATAAGTCATTAGTCTAAAAGGGGGTGGGGATGTGCTTTGTCACAATATTTCTTGTCTGAACATGATCCTGGATAAGATAACAGTCGATTTCGATATTCTTCGTTCTTTCATAAAAAGTGGGTTAGAAGCAATATGTCATGCCACTTGGCTATCACAAAAGAGAGACATATGATGTTGATTTGAGACACTAAATGATTTGAGAAGGGACTTGAGCCACACCAACTCATAGCAGGCAGAAGCCATATCATGATACTCAGATTCATCATATGAACGAGAGACTGCAGCTTGTTTCTTTGTCTTCCACGAAATGGGTGAATGACCAAGCATAACAAAATAACTAGTAATCGACCAACGAGTAATAGGACATGATGCCCAATCCGAGTTACAGAAGTCTGTCAGTTGCAAAGAGCAAGTAGAAAAAAAGAGAAGAGTTTGACCTGGATGGCTTTTAAGGTAATTAAACACATGCAAAGCGGCATTCCAGTGATCTTGCTTAAGAGCATGGAGAAACTGAGCAAGAGTATGGAAGGAATAGGACAACTTAGGTTGAGTAATCGTGAGATAGATTAAACAACCAATGTTGCGACGATAGCGATCAGGGTGCTCAAAGATTGAACTGGTAGACACGGCCAGTTGATGGTTGTGCTCCATAGGAAATTCAGTCGGCTTAGCAACGAGTAAATTGGCCTCAGATTGGATATCCAGAGTATTTTTACGCTGACACAAAAATAATCCATACGAGTTTGAAGATATCTCAATACCCAGAAAATAATTAAGAATTCCCAAGTCCTTCATGTAAAAACAAGAACGAGATATGCCTTTACCCAATGATGGCACCCGTGTCATTTCCAGAAATAATAAAGTCATTGACATAAACTAGAGCATGCAAAGTAATATCCCTCGATGTTTAAGAAAATAAATATTAATCAACATAACTTTGGAGAAATCCATAAGAACGTAGAGATGCTGACAACTTAGCAAACCAATTGCGAGAAACTTGTTTGAGGCCATAAAGCAACTTTCATAGATGACAAACTTTTCCAGGTTGCACATTTAACAGGCCCTGAGGTTGTAACATGTACCCTTCCTCAGTAAGATTACAGTGCAAGAAGGCATTATTGACATCCATCTAACGAAGTACCCAGTGCCGGATTACAGCTACAGCAGGAAACACCCTGATGAATGCCATCTTGGCGAAAAGTGCAAAAGTACCACAAAATTCACTCCCCCGATTACGAAGAATCACCAGTCGAGCCTTGTGTCTCTCAATAGATTAATTGGCATTGTACTTGATACAATACACCCATTTGCAACTGTTTGGTTTCTTGTAGGGAAGCAGAGAAGCAACGACAATGTCCCATTCTTTACAAGTGCATGATGTTCATCATTTATGGCAACCCGCCAGGTTTTGTACAAGACCACCTCTTTGAAAGAGGAGAGTTTAGAGTTAGAGGTCACAACTGCTAAAAATTGAACATGGGAAGGCGAGAACTTAACACAAGAAACATAATTAGAGAGGGGGTATAAAGTTTGTGAGGACGATGATCATGGCACTGGTGGAGATGCTGTAGTGGGTTGGTTTATTGGCGTAACAGCACTACAAACAAAATCCTTGAGAAGAACTGAAGGTTGCCTAGTGTGGGTATTATGACGAACCGCAAAGGGGATGGAAGTGTCCCTAATATCAGTGGTAGAATCGAGCTGTGAAGGGGCTTCGGGGGAGGTAAGCTCAATGGATATTGTGGGTGGAAAAGAAAGATCCAAACTCCACCTGCCATAAGAAGAAATAGGTGGATTGTCATATATCGCCGGGGAAGGAACATCATGCAATGTAGAAAAAAGTTTGATGATGGGAGGATGCATAACAAAAGTTAATAATTCCTTCAAGAATACAACATCCATACTAACAAATATTTCTTTAGTTTCTAAGTCATAGAGAAACCAGCCACGTTTGCCGTTAGGGTAGCCAGTAAATATGCATTTATGGCTTCTCGGACCAAACTTGTTCAATACCACTAGATTTTGTGCACCAAAGCATAAACAACCGAGAACTCGAATGTGTTTGTAGGATGCCGGGAATCAATAGAGCACCTGAGAGGGGGAATTTCAATCCAAGAGAGGCGTTGGAGTACAGTTGATTAAGAAAGCAGTAGTAGACATACATTCAGCCTAAAATTCAATTGGAAGGTTAGCCTGAAAATGTTGAGAGTGGACAACATTAAGCAAGTGTCGATGCTTACGTTCAACACGGCCATTTACAGAGGAGTAGCAACAAAAGAGGTCTCGAACACAGTTCCTTGATCGGCAAAATATGGTTTCAAAGGTAGTAATTCAGTGTCATTGTCTGCATGCACCCGTCGAACCTTTGATCAAAACAAAGTACTTGCAAAAGCACCAAATTGCCAAAATTTTGCACCGAACTCAACCTTAGAGGCTAAAAAATATACCCAAACGGTATGAGAATGATTATCAACAATTGTTGAGAAATAACGAGCACCAGTAAAAGAATGAGTAATGTACGGACCCCAAACGTAGTAATGTACTAACTTAAACAACTGCGCCTTTATTGAAACTTTCAAGAAAAGGCAACTTGGATTGTTTTGCCTTAAAACAGGAAGTGCATGGAACCAATTTTTCAAATGATGTCTTATTGAAATTTTAATAAAAAATGGTAGACAAAATGGATGACGCCTGATAACCAAGATGCCGATACCAAAAAGTTGCAGAACTCTCTAATGGACGAACTGAAGAAGAACGAACTCCGGAACCAAGTGTCTGCAGCCAACAAACCCCACTGTGTACTCTAAGCACGCCAATCTCTGTCCTCGAATGGATCTTTTGAAGAACGAAAATTAGAGGGGTAAAAAAAAATCAGCAAATCAAAGTCGCACTAGAGCTGGTTACTTGAAAGTAAATTACAGTCAAGATTAGCAACAAGAAGAACACAAGGTAGGGAATAATCTCCCAACAATAGATGCCCAGCCTTCCTAGCGGAGGAGAGACGACCATTGGGTAATTTAATGGGTAATGGATGAACATCAACAACATCCCGAAGCGAAGCACAATGGCATGTCACATGAAATAATGCTCCAGTATCTAAGATCCAATTAGGCATAGACATGCTAGAATTTCATAATTTTTCATAGCTAAATACATGTCGAGAATAGACTTCCATTGATAGTCATTGAGCGCAAAATCGAGAGCAGCCAGATCGACTGAAGTAACAACAGCAGCGAATGCCGAAATTGGTGTCTGAACGTCATTTGCAGAGGCTGGAGTAGAAGGTTGAAACTGGCGATAAGCTTGATCTTGTTTTGAGAATCATTCCTTCAGCCAATCGGGGTAGCCAACAAGCTTGAAGCAAGCAGCCTTCTCGTGACCTGAGTGGCCATTATGAGAGAAAAGAAGATGATTTTTATTGGAACAAGAACTGAATGTCATCGACGACGACAACTATTGGAATAGTGTCTTTCAATAAATGTGTATTTTCTATAAATATTCGAAGGAGTAACTGCGGAGATAATTAATTTAGTTATTTTTAGTGATCAAAATATTTAGCTTGAAACCACTTTTGATTAGCTAGCATCAATTATATTAGGCTTGCAGCTTATAATGACTGAATCTATAGGGTCACACACAAGGAATGAAGTTGGATAAAAGAAATGACTATTGAGCTAGGAGCCCAGATAGTTATTATATGAGGATTGAGTTTATAACTTGTTAAATCTAATTGGACTAGGCCCAGATTGACTTGGATTAAGGTCTCTTGGATTAATGACTATTTTGCATAGATAGATATTTTTACAGAAATGTTACTAATGAAATTATTAGAACCCTGGCCGTTCTAGACGGCAGAAACTAGAAACCAATCCAACCATTCTCATAAAATAAACCTCACAGTAAATTAAGAGAAGAAAAAAGAATGAGTCTTGCTTGCTGATCAACGTTCTAAGTTGATGGTGGTGTAGGAGATCCGATCGTACTGTGTGGCTACGTATAGAGGAATCACATATGGGATTCTCGTCTCCATGGTTGATCAAATCCGATGGTAAGGCACGGTTAAAAAATAATCTAAACTCTTAGATAGATTCGAATTAATTACATGCATGATATCAGGGATTAGATAATTGATTTCCTGCTAAATTAGATTTAATCAATTCCAAAAAGTGGTAACAGAGCATCTTGCATATTTTAGATTGATCTAGACAATATATAAAATAGATTTACATAATGGCATTTAGATTCATGTGCATGCTTTTATCAAATTAATTATTGGATGATTTAAGAGGAGAATGCTTAGATGACTCCCAGTTCTTTGGAAAGTGCAAATATAACCCTCACTTTTTTAAAAGTGCTAATATATCCATGGACAATTTTAAAAAATGCAGATTTACCCATTTCCGGCCAAAATATGTAAATTTATACCTGAGTATCAACTTTTTTACTCATAATTTATTTGGGTACAACCGCTCACTTTGATGACTCTGGGTACAACCACATTTTCAAAAAACTCGGGGTTATATTTGCACATAACAAAGAATTGAGGGTTATATAAGCACTTCATTCTTAGATTTAAATCCACTCAAATATATTTTTCAAAACAAAATAATGTTCACCAACCGTAATTACTGTTCACCGACTGGTACTGTAGCGTCATCGCCAGGTCCGCGACAGTGGCAGCATGATAGGTACTAAATCCTAGCTTCAGGATATCGGTTGAACATAACATGTGGAAAGGTTTTAGATTTGTGTATTTTTCTTTGGGCTGGGCCCAGAAAAAATGTAAGGTGGTTAACACTTTAGTCCAAACGAGTTCTTGATTTTTATTAATTTAAAATAGCCTTTACCTGATCTGGTCTGGTCTGACCGGACCAGTTAGTTTAGGGTTACATGTTCGGTCCAACATAAAATAAAATTTTAAAAAATATAATAATGATAAAAAAATTAAAATTAAAATTGAGTGGGCCAGTTTCTTTTTAATTTAATTTATAAGTGAGAATAGTTTTAATTTTAGAAAATAAAATCAAATATTAACCAAGTTTTATTAATTAAGGCATTGGATGTGCTTGATTATTAAATTTGATTGTTTAATTAATTTATAATAATAAAAATTTGGTAATTATAATTAAGACTAATAATTTAGAAGTTAGTTAACTTAATTATTTCTGGTATATGGATTGCCTAATATACTCCGTTTATTTCGTAATTTATAATTATTAAATATGGCAAAGGAAAATTAATATGGTTAATAAATCTAGAAATAGATAACTTAATTATTTTGATATGGTTAATTGCCTAATTTACTATGTGATTTTATTCCAATTTACTTTTATATGTTATTTGATCATTCATTTTATAAATGAATGGATGCATGTATGAATTGGATTGAATGCAGGGTTATTAGTGACTAGTATGACCCAACTAGATATTTAAATATGGTTTTGTGTACCGTTTATAGAGTATTGTAAATAAATACTATTTTCGACTGTTTATTTCTATGTTGTAAATTTATTTTTAACTTTATTATTTAAATTTAAATAAATTGTAAGTTCGATAAGAAGATCAAGGAATGAGATCCAACAGACAAGATGAAGACTTTGTTAAGATTAGAGGGTCATACAAGGATCAACTTAGATGCATTTATCGCATTTATTTATTGTTTTATATTATAAATGCATGAAACTGGTTTATGTGTGTGGAATGGTTATGAAGTTAGTTCAATAATGATCAAACCAACATAACGAACTACGGTCCTAAAATTAATAATGAGCAATAATTTGTCTTTCTGAAACAAGAACACCTATTACATATTTCACCATAGCGATAGTGGCACTTCTAATCTTGTGACAAGCGTGGATAGACCTAGTGAAAGGGTTCTACATGTTAGTTTTGGTTTTCTCATCAATATCAGTGAGAGGTCCTCGGATGTTGACGAAAAATGCGATAGGTAGTACATTGGATGTACCCTATCGACCAAGAGTAGTATTAGATACTATTATCAATGGGATTGCTTACCTAAAATCAATGGAATTGAGACAAGCCAAAACATGCTTAAGACCTTGTAATTTTGAGGGTCTTGGAATCATTTTATTCATGGGACCAACTTGGAAAGAATAAAATGTTGAATAACTTCTAATAAGACTTGTATGATTTTCTAAGTTATTATGTTTAAATAGTTTTTATCGCATTTATTTTTATTGTAGTAATCATGTATAACAACATACCACAACTCTTCTAATATGCGTTCGGTCCTTTGGAAGGATGAAATGAATGGTAGTAACTTGGCAAAGAAACTTGATTATAGTTCTAATGCAAGAAAAGAATGAGTATGTCATTCATATTCAAATCTCCGATGTCAAGTGTCTTATGTTGAATAGTATGAGACCATAATTGCAAGACAAGTTTTGAACTCAGATACTTACAACATCAACCTAGAGCTCTGAGCTATGATTCAGAAGCAGGACGGGATTGAGAGGTTTGCGACCTTTACGACCATTTTGACTATAACGCCGAGAAATGTAAAATAGTGGGATCCCATGTTCTAAAAGCGATTGGATCATTTGATAACATGGAGATACTTGGTTTTTCCTATGGCTGAGAGTTGGCCCCTAACATATTTCTCGATTCACTCTATGATGGTTTGGAACCATTTAATTGGAAATGAAAAGACTTTGACTAAGATGCATGAGATTTTTAAAATAAACTGATTCAAGTGTCAAGATTGAGACCAAGAAATAATTTTTATTGGTGCAGGAACAAAAGAGATCTGAATAAAAAATGGAAGAATGAAGAATTGGGATAGTGCAAGAGTAACCATAGCACCCAGACGCCTAAGACACAACAAACTGTTAGGAAGCATAATTTGTAAAGTCTGAAATGTCACAATACTTCTACTGCAATGACACATCCCATTAGAAAGAATATTGCCGTGAGTTCTTAGAGGAAAGAGAATGGGTGAGTAGGTGACATTGCAGGTATAAACGTCATAGACAGTCTCTGTCATTAGTAGCTCTACTGATGGGTATTGCACACCATATTTGTTCTTCAAAATTTCAAAAATGTGGAGAGATCAAAGTAGGAGTTAAGCTTGCTCGGAGTCAACCTACATAACGGAAATAAAGTAAGGGTGGCTCCATTGACTACAGGAACTTATAGTTTATCTATGCCTTATGAGCTTACATTGGGTCATATAATATTTATTTGGATCTAAGTGTTACTATAATGCATTTACCATTTTTGTGTTGGACACGAGAGGTTTTCATTGTTATAGGAGCAATGGTTGTTCCATTTTAAATGGTTGTCTTGTAGTTTTTCAAAATTAGACAATTGTCTTTATTTGCTTGATATGGATAAACAAGTTTAAGACATAAATATTAAAAAGGCTAAAAAATTCGAGTCCATCATACCTCTGGAAGTGTCAATTTGGACACATGATGCATATGCAATAGGGTCTCTATCATGTATGCTATGATATGTACTCACAATTATATCTTGTATGCTTAGAGCACAACAATGAGATATAAAATAGACTAGGGTGAGGCGCGTTGGTGTGCGGCCAAGAATATGTTTAAGTGCTTGAAATGGACTTAAGATAAATTCCTAGGTTTGTACTGAAAATGAGTTAGTTGTGAAAAGTGATAAGTAAAACACCATTAGTGATTTTACAATTGAAGTTGGGTACACTGCTGCTTTAGAATCTTCATAGTAAGGTGGTTGAATTAGGAAATTCATTAGTGAACTTAATGTGGAACCTGTATTAGCTGACTCGGTGACTCTCTATTGAGATAATGGTAGAGTCATCGCTGAAGACAAATAAGCCAAAGGAACTGAATGAGTTCATATTTGTCATCATAAATTTTGCATTCTTTGAGAATATGTCGAGAATGGTGAAATTATTCTATACAAATGAGAAAGGACGACAAACTGTTGACCCGGAATCTAAACCTCTTCCGCAGATGGAGCCTGGGGCTCACACATTTGTGATAGAAATCTAGCACTTTGGATAGTGGCTGTGATTTTTGTGCTATTCTAGTCATCATAATTTTGTGATTTTATACATTGAAGTTGAACTGTTTAACTATTATGAAATTATCATTTCATATTCATTTACCTTGGTTTAGTGTTGAATAATAGTCCAAAATCAGTATACATCTCCAAATAGGTTGTCAAGAATATTTCTTGGATAATGAAACCCAATTTAGTGAACTAGAGTGTAATATTGATTATGTCCCTAGTTTAAGCCATTGAGAGTGGAGACTCATGACTGAAGAAAACTAGTTTGCAAGTTGATTCACAACGTTGTATCATGGCCTGAAGGACATGGAATGTCAAGAATCGATTGCATGGATGCAAATTGGAAACTTTTATTGGACAGACTCGCTATGAAAATACTTTAAGATATTCATAATTTCATAAGTATGTATCATTGACTATAGGATTTTATTCCTCATACCTAAGTAATTCAATGTTTGCTTCCTTGTAGATTGGCTTACCTTGAGGCCGTCAAATGTCGCATCGTAAAAGGAGATAATAAAGGCAGTTCTTAGGTTGCCATGAATCGAGTGGGGAAAACTTGAATGTATAAGAGTGGGATTGTCCTCTCATATACATGAGACTGTTGTTTTATTGGCCTCTCGAAGAGTTGGGACCATAAAATGCATGACTGTCCTCAGATGGATTAAGGATTAATCATCTGTTATAACAGTTTGACTCGGGAATTCGAGAAATGCATTTGAACTTGATAAGGATTACTCGTTATCTTACCTTATGTTCAGATTGTTGGAATAGTATTCTTAAGTCAATGTGCATTTTTCATAATATAGTTCGAGGATTAATTATGAAGATAATTAATTCACTTATTTTGAGTGATCGGAATGTTTAGCTGGAATACACTTTCGATCAACTAGCATCAATTATATTGGGGGAGTTGCAACTTATTATGACTGAATATATATGGTCACACACAAGACATGCAATTAGATAAAATAAATGACTATTGGGCTAGGTGCCCATATAGTAATTATATGATAATTGAGTTTAGAACTCATTAAATCTAACTAGGCTCGGCCCAGATTGACTTGAATTAAGGTTTCTTAAATTATTTACTATTTTGTATAAATAGTTATTTTTAGAGAAATGTTAATAATGACATTATTAGAACCCATACCGTTCCAGATGACAGAAACAAGAAACCAATCTAACCATTTTTAGAAAATAAACCTCAATGTAAAGATAAGAAGAAAGATCAGGTCTTGCTTGCTGATCAACATTCTAAGCTGACGGCGGTGTATGGGATATGATCATGTTGTGTGGATACGTATAGATGAATCACCTCTGGAATTCTCGTCTGCATGGTTGACCGATTCCGACGGTAAAGCACGCTTCAAAGGTAATATAAACTTTTAGATAGATTCGAATGAATTACATGCATTAGATCCGGAATTAGATAATTAATTTTTTGCTAAATGAGATTTAATCAATTCCCAACGACAATGGATTCGGAGAGAGCAAAGACGAACGTTGTTGACGAGTAGCAAAAGCCACAGGTCAGCTTGGTCTTTACGAGCAGCAACAAAAGTTTTGAGCCTCTCCTCTTGAACTGTCAAAGCATAAACTCGGTTGAGTGAGGACAAACTTTTGGATGCCATGATGTTGGAGCGGAATTACGAAAAAAGTTGTCATCCAAGCCAATGAGAAACTGACCAACCCTTTCCTCTTCATGCTCATCCGACCGAAATTTATTAAGATCACAAGTGCATAACCCGCAAGAACAATTACAAACCAGAACGCAAGTCTCCGATTCCTCCCAAAGCTTCTTCAAATTGTTGTAGTAAACAACAACACTGTTCCCGGTTTGACAACAATTTGCAATAAGAGCGTGAAGCTTAAGGTTCTGAGGACTGTTTCCAACAGAAAATCGCTACTTGATATCATCCCACAATTTCTTGACGGTGGGATAATAATTGACAGACGAACGAAGAGAGGGATCAAAGGATTGAATGACCCAACTCAGGAGCATAGAGTTCACCATGCGCCGATCACCAAGAGTCGGAGGAGAAGTAGCGTCGGCAGCAAGAGGCTTGACTAAGCCATCGAAAAATTTGAGTTTCTGCTTGGCGCAAAGAGAGTTGGGAAAAACGAGAACCCATTCATTATAGTTATCTCCTTCGAAAATCATCAGGAAGATTGAGAGACCAGGATGATCAGAAGGATAAAAATAGTACGGTGACGAGAAACGGATCGCTACATCTGTAGGTGTTTTGGTAGCATTGTTCGATTGGTCTGAAGAAGTAGGCATGGTGGAAAAGAAAAACAATGATAACAACTAGTCGACAAGAGGGACTGTAAAAAAGCACTGTAAAAAATTAATGGAAAATAAATGTAAAAAATTAATGGCAAAAATCATTGCGGCGATTCTTATTTTATTATTAAAAAAAACTATATTAGTTATTTCATATGGCAATTTTGGAAATGTCGTTATAACGACAATTTATATAAAAAATTTGTAATCACACGGTGTACTATAATTGTTTTCTAAAAACCACCGTGTATGTTACTAACTAATGTCAATTTGTTTAGGGAAATGATCTTAACAGGTTAAATGGAGATGAACCAAATCTTTAGTTGGAAAGTTGTATTTGATTTGTTTTGATTGCCTTAAAAGTTTGATTAGAAGTGTGGATGAAACATTTTGCTTGCGTTTCATTTGATACTTTACTGTAATTAGTTTGATTGTAGTCTCGGGTCATCTTATTGTAGCTACACTATGATTGCAAAGTAAGAACCACTTATCCTTGATGTGTCATTCAGATTGCCACATTTGTATATTTCTCTTTTAGCCATTGAGGTCTTAAATTGAAAATTATAATATTTAGCAAGCGCCGCAATGTAAATGCGTTTATTTCATTTCATATGTTGTAATCGCACATTGTGCAAATTTTAACTTAATATAAAAGGGATAGAAACCTATAAACACTCGTCCTAGAAACGATTTATCCAAAAAAGGCAATTTACGAGTCTTGTTTTAGACTGATAATTATTAGACAACCTTATTTTATGATTAATATAACTTATTGGGTGATTTGATGCCTATTTTTATTTATTGCAATGAGATTTCTATAACTTAGAAAAACTTTCAAAATGTATCATGGTGTATAAATTATGATTATAAAAATATATTTAAATGAGGTATTTTTATAAATGATCTAGCCGAAGACTTTCTTATGACAATTTGTTTCAACCGCTGTTAATTACCATTGATAAACTCAACATAGGTGACAAACGAAGCTCCTTCTCTCTCTCTTACTTCTCTCTCTCTCTTACTTCTGTCTCATCTCTCTCCGTAACGGTCACAACCTACTCTATCCCGCCTAATCTATCAACCTGCTGGAACTCACACCGGAAACCATGACGGATCCTCCCACTGGTGACAGCCCACCGATGTCATACGCTATGGTCACCAACACATCAACCCCAAAAATCCAAACACTCCAACTCAACCCACAAACAATCTATAGAGGGGAAATAGCTTGCCTCTAAAACCTATATTAAATTAATGTTGTCTCCTCCAACCTACGCTATGCTCTAATTGGGAAATTCTTCCATGGACGTCCATCTATGGAAGATCTGCACAAAATCATACCAACCCTTGGATTCAAAGAGAGAAATGAAACCAGGGTTAATCGGCAATCGACACATACTGCTCTGATTCACCTGGGAATAAGGTTATTGTGAGTGTCGGCTTAAAACCATCTAGAAATTTGGTCAATTCCCGTTAAGGGTATTGAAATGGACACTAGAGAGGGAGAGACTCATATCGAGCTATGGGAGGTCGTCGTTGTACCTCTCAAAATTATAATTTATAAGCCCTAAATGCTTGCTAAATACAATTAAGTAGATAGTGATAAATTGAGGTCGTCCACGAAGAAGATGGATTTTCCTAAGGGTTCATGCATATAAGGGTGGATATAAGCCTAGATATAGATATATAATAGTATATAAAAGCAGGTAAAGAGAGAAATTTTGGTTGTTTTTCCTACTAAACAAATTGAAAAACAAAACAATTAGCAAAGTCAAGTAACTATGTTTATCATGCAACAAAATAAGAAAAAAAAATACAAAAGAAAAATCCGTGGGGACAATTGGTTTCCACTTCCGAGCCTCTTATCTATCCTTGAATCCACGACCTATTTGCTACTTTAACTACTTGTTGTGAAGATAAATATTCTATCCTTTTTATAGTAATTTACAAGAGTGAACTTACTAATGAGCCATTTAGTCGAGAAACAACTAAAGATATCCCATTAATGACATTGAGTACGAAGAACCAACAAGTTTGGTAACATGACGAGACGTCAAATGCATGTATTTTCCGAAACATTTAACATATATTTTGTTATATTTTTGTTGGAAGATTGCTAGATTTAGGTAGGTTTACATCATAAGGGGTTTAGATAACCGTTTTTGGTTTTCGTATC
>JAULKM010123817.1:0-20501 GCA_032355605.1 Rubia tinctorum | reverse complement strand
ACATAACCCTTGAATGTTTGATCTAGACGTGGAATGTCTTCATTTATGGTGGTAGTCGTCCCTTGATCTCCATCATAAGGAGACTATTACAGAAGACTAGACATACAAAAGGGGGATAACCATTACGAAGAATACTGGAAGGGATCCATATACATGAGGATGAGTATGTACCTTTTACGCTTCAACACAGTTTTCCCACTCACGATTTAACTCCTCTCGTCAACCAACAATCCATCACCATGGGAACGCCGTCCCACCACAGATCCACCGACATCTTCCAAACCAGGAAATATTGATGGAAACTCGGGACTATCATGTTTACTGGGTAGTCAATTTTCTCTTCAAAGTAAAACTTCTTACCATGAAACACAACATGGAACTTCCCATTGAAAGGGTCTTTGTGTAAAAAACCCATCGCGCCTGGGCAGCCGAGATGAACTTGTCATCTTCGTAGCCTATATGATTCAAGTCTACAAGTGTGAAGCCCATTGGCTTTTCAACCACAACACCGGAACCATGTTCCACCCAGCGGCACTTGAACACAACAACTTCCATAAGAAGGCATCACAGCAACTACAGGATGTTTATCACTCTTGCTAGCCTTCCACATTGATTCTGATTCAATGTATACACCCCTGTTTTGCGTCGTGCTCTTCTTATACTTCTCCAATGTAGAGAAACTGAATTTGTTAATCTCATAACCTTGGTAGCGTCTGACATGCAGTTTGGTCCTCCTGCAAACGCTCGTAGTTTGTAGAGCATCCCTTCCATAATGCACCTCTTGTAAAACCAATCTATGAAGCTTGAAAAATGTTCTACCTATCTTATGTTCGAAGGCCAATCTGGATGAATCACTTCCAACATGGAAACATGCTCTTCAACATATATTGCGGTATCGCTACTACGACGTAAAACATACAAGTGAACAGTCTTCAAATCAGCGTTCAGGGGTGTATGAAGCATACCCTTAGATCGCGGGATCCCATTACGCCTCCCGCCATGTGTTCCAGGAACACCTACTGCTCTTTTCCCAACATATTTTGAAGTACAATACTCGATGATCTCCTCAGTGACATACCTCTGAACAATTAATGCATTGGGCCGGCTTCTATTATACATATAGCCCTTGAAAATTGACATGTGACGCTCGAACGGGTACATCCAATGCATTCTAACCGGTCTGAAAATATGTATCTCCCTAACCAAGTGTATCACAAGGTGGACCATGATGTTAAAGAAAGATGGGGTAAAAACTTCTCCATATGACATAAAATTACAATAGCCTCACGATCCAGTTAGTCTAGTTGTTGCCTGCGTATATTCTTCCTGCATATCGAGTAGAAAAAGAAACACAAGCGTATAATCGTGAATCTTACTTCCTCTTCCAAACATCCTTGGATCGCAAAGTTGTTGCATAAGGACATGCGATTTCAATGCATTAAGACGCAAATCATCATTCACGAAGTGACTACATTAGAAGAGTAGCCAGATGGTACCTCCATGCCTCGAATACTCTCACATGCAGACCTCCTCTTTGCAACTGATAGATTGTAAGAAGCGGGAGGTAGGTACGTTCGCTTCCCCCGAACCTCCGGTGCCAGATCCAACCGAATGCCAAGCTCCACCAAATCTTTCCTCACATTTAAGCTATCATTAGTCTTCCCTGGGATGTTCCGTAGCCTACCTAGTAAACTCTCACAAACATTGTTTTCAATGTGCATGATATCCAAACAATTTCGAAAGTCGAGATTCTCCTTGTACAGCAAATTAAAGAAAATTAATCGTTTCTTCTACGGCCACGCCAACCTTTGATGACTTCTTACCAAGAACAACATTCAATTTCTTGACCTTGCTGTCAATAACCACACCACAAACCGGTTTAGGTCTCTTTCTCTTCTCCTTGCCATTGACGAATGCCGTCATGTTATCATGACACTAGGGCTTCAACGGGAGGAATTTTCGGTGACCAAGATATATTATCTATCGGCCATTTTCAACTGATGGTATTCAGTCCCATCTTCACAAACTGGACAGGCCTTGTAGCCTTTCACAACATAACCGGAAAGTTTTCCTATACCAGGAAATCATTTATAGTACAAAAAAGCATTACCTTCAAGGTAAACTCCTTACCTAGAAAACCATCAAACATTAAAGAGCCGTTGGACCATAGAACTTTCAAATCTTCTATCAGAGGGGAAAGATAAGTGTCCATGCCATTTCCAGGCTGTTTGGGACCTGAAATCATAATAGGCATCAAGATATATTTCCTCTTCATGCACAAGTACGGGGGGAGATTGTAAATGGAAAGCATTACAGGCCATGAACTATGCTTCAAGGAAATATTACCGAAAGGGTTCATACCATCAGTACACAAAGCCATTCTCAAATTTTTAGGTTCGAAAGCAAACTACGGATACATCTTATCAAAAAATTTCCACTGGGCTGCATCAGCCAGGTGACGAATCATCTCATCATATTCATAACCTCCCCTATCCACGTACCACGTAAAGTTCTTGGAATCCTTAGCATTCTTAAAAAACCTTTTCATCCTCGGAATAATCGTGAGGTACCACATACATTTGCCCGTTACTCGCCTCCTCACCGACACGACATGCTCTCCATCGATGGCCACATTTCTCTTTTTCATGTAACGGGAAACATTACATACAGGACAAACAATATTTTCCTTTAAATCACCCCTATTTAAGACACAATTATTTGGACAAGTATGTATGTTTTCATGCTCAATTCCCATTGGCACAAAATTCTCTTAGCCGCATAAAGGTCATCCGGTACACCATTACTGGTCAAAAGCTTCTCATTCAGAAATTTTAGCAATTTATTCAAGCTAGTATCACTCCATGAACCAACACCTTTCAAATTAAACAACTCCATCATACATGACATGACTGTGTCTTTCTTATTACAACCGGGATACAATGGTCTATCCTTCTCACCAAGAAAGTTTGCCAAAACTTCAGGCCTCCCTCTGAATTCTTCAACTACCTCCTCGCTTATGTCATCCAATTTTGCATCTCCGAAACACTCTCCCTCACTGCCGACTACCACCTCCGGGGGTCCATGAAACATCCACATGATATAATCTCTTGCAAACCCCCTGCTATACAAATGGAGTCTCAGCATTTCCTTATTGTCATTTAAATTCCAATCTCTACAATCACGATAGGGACACGATATTCTATTCTCCTGACTAAAAGCATGCTACAAAAACTCATCCACGAAACCAACATATTCTTCGCTCACCCTACTAACATTTGAATACACATGCTTACGCATCTCGATGGCACGACACAACTCTACACATTAATGAGTGTGCAAAAATCAAAATTCCACACAATTAATAACAAAACCATTTCATTCCCACATACAAATATTCCATAGATCGTTAATACATACACCATTCCACATTAAAATTACCACATTCTTAACAAACGCCACAATATGACAATCAATAACCAAAGCATTAAGTACATCAACCATGAAAACAAATGACAACCTAATATTAACAATGCTACCCCAAACACCTTATGAAGATCAAACACACAAGATATATATGTTCTTCATACCAAAACCAACATTAAACATCAATAGAATCCATCAATTTTTTTAAAGAAAATGGTACCTTTAAGTGTCTTTATATGAGATCATTAAATATTTTCAACAACCCTCAAAAACCCATTAATGAGGTCTTCTTCCTCCTTTTCCAATTTTAACCCTAAAAAAAGGTGGTAGGGGAGCATTAAATGCAACATATACACTAGTAATTTCACGAAAATACCGGTGCAATTGTCACGCAATCAAAAACCATGCCTCCACACCACTAACAAAATGGACTGTTGCAAGTATTCTGGGAAATTCCCATAGTATTTGTATCAATCACACCGTTAATTTACAATACCGGTGCAAGTTTCTTTTTTTGGCGCCAAGCACCAAAAAATGGCAGGAAAAATGTACAACGGTACTAGTTGGACTGGTGCCTATGACATCGATAGCAACGCCACTGTACACTGGCAACTAAAGTACCAGTGTCAAAATTATTTTCCAAACAAATTTAGAGTTTTCCATACACCGGTTTATGCACCGGTACCATAAATTCTTGTGCTTATTCGAGCATACACACCGGTATCCATCATAACATTCGTTCAACCAATGTAAATGCTACTATTTACATCGACCCCGTATCGTTCACGTTTTCTTACTGATGTAAATGACCGTGTTTTCCAGTAGTAATATATAATGCACTTTGGCCACCCACTTTATATCTTATTTTCCTAGCCCGGATAACTTCTCCTTTGAACCCTAGTCTGCTCTTACTTTTCATCTTTTCTTTCTTTCATTTTGTATAATTTACTTATTGGTATTAGTATGATATGTATTATCCAAACCCTTCTTGGGAGTAACTGATTAAGGCTATCAGGCCCATGTTGTGAGAATTTTACTATGTATATTTTATGCTCTTGATTATTATGTATTTGCTAAGCATTTAATGTGCTATTTTGCTTCATTCATGTGATTAGAAGTGTGTTGAAATGGATTATTTGTATGATAACATGTTAGGATTCAAATGAAAAAGATCAATTTAGTGTCTTTTGGCATGTGGTCCAAGAACATGAAATTAGGATTTCTAATTGGGTTGATGAAGTTATGAATTGCTAGATGAATATCACAATGTTGAACTCTTTGTCATGTTTATCTTATGGTGGAAAATATAGAAGATTCTTGAATGTTTAACTTTCTTGATTATCCCTAGTAAATGCATGAATTGGTTAGATGTTTAGACATTAGGTTGAATTTTTGTAAGTGTTATCAAGCTTATTGATTCTTCGTGCATAATGCCATTATTGGGATGTCTTTAGGCGTTGATCGTCTAAAGTGGTCATCAATGAGGTTTACAAAGAGATGTTGAATTCACTTATAGACTACACTTAAGAATAATGGGAGTTTTACCTCCACAATAGGTAGTCAAGATGGTCAAAAAAGTTATTGATTCAATAATCGATAAGAGGCTTGGGAAGTTAAAATCAATTGTGTTCAAGGTATCGTAACTTTGTGTTTAATCCTATACTAGTAGTTTGTTTTCATGATTAGCATACCGTCTTTTATATGCTAGTATCCTTGTATTTCCATATTATAACTTAGTCAAAACCAAACAAACCCCCAACCCGCTCCCCATTTATCTATATATCTATATATATATGTGTGTGTTTGTGTATTTAACTAGGCTTATATGCATAAACCCTTAGAAAAATCACACTTATTCGTGTACGTTACCTACTACCACTATATACTTAATTGTAGATTAGGAAGTAATAGGTGTTAAAAAATTTATATTTGAGAGGTACAGCGATGACCTCACAAACTTTGGCACCAGTGTCAGGGAAAGGGTGTATATTTTTAAATGTTAAAGCATATTTGTGTGAATATTTGCTAGTGGATTTTTATTGGTTTTTGTTTTACTTTAAGACATATTTTTTTAGTTCTTGGTGTATGGTTTCTACTCGATCCTCTTCACAAAAACCCCTTCACTATAACCCGGAGTTGGAGTTGAACCTTAAGAGAGCTATAAGGCATTGCATAGAGAGTGTGCATATAAATCCTTCTACTCTCCATTTTGAGAAACCTATTATCTTGATGGAAAATCCACAAGTAGGTGTCGACGATGAGAATCCACCACCTCCTATCCACAGGAGGAATGTTCTATGAGGAAGTCTATGACTCCTAACCTTGAGTAACAACAGATATGCATCACTTATCCGACAAATGGTCCTAATGGTCATTTTAAGTTGAAGTCCGAGTTGATCAATTTTCTACGATATTTCCTTGGTAACCAAGGAGAGGATCTAAACAAGCATCTCTCCGACTTTCACATGGTGTGTTATGGTATGATCCCCCAAGGAGTGGATGGGGACTTGTATAAGTTGAAAGTATTCCCTTTCTCTTTAAGGGATGCTGCAAGAGATTGGCTACATTAATTTCTCCCGGGAGTATTAAATCTTGGATTGATTTGAAGAACAAGATTCTTGCAAAATAATTTTTGGCTTCCAAATATGTCACTTTAAAGAAGGAGATAAGAAACATTATCCAATGGAATGAATAATCTTTGTACGACTATTGAGAGTGGTTCAAGAAGTTTCTTTTGAGTTGTCTGTACCATGGCTACTTGGAGGACAACTTGGTTTATTATTTTAACAATGGTCTACAAGGAGCGGAGATTGGAGGGGAAGCTTCTGGTGGATCAATCGGAAACAAGAGTTTGGAGGAATTAACCTAAGAATGAATAACTTTTAGTTTGAGATCCAACCTTGGAAGTCAAAATACAAATAAGCCAAATGGTAAGCTTGAAGACCAACTACTATCCCTCACCTCTATGATAAAAATTCTCATTACCAAGTTCGAAAATATGCCACATCTTAAATCTTGTGAAATATGTTCATCAGCACATCCTACAGACGCATGTCCTTGTTTGCAAGAGAAGAGGTGAGTGTCATGGACTTTAAAGGAGGCCAAGGGAACCAAGAGGGTTAAGGTTATCAAGGTGGACAAGGGTACAAAGGAGGACAAGGGAACCACTATTTCTAGAGACTTTGAAGGATAGGAGAAAGAAAGAGGAAAACAAGGACATCTAAGAATTCGTTTATGGACGCTAGGTAAACGTTACACTCTTTAATGCGATAAATCAAATTCTTAGATATGTTAAATTTCTTAAGGAATTGTATGTTTTTAATAGAGAGCAAAGAATGAAAAATAATGATAAGAGTGGAAATAATGAGCATGTCTCCACCTTGTTTAAAAATGAACTACCTCCTAAGTGTGATGATCAGGGAATGTTTACAATCCCTTATGTGGTAGGAGAAACATATATTGAAATGACCATGTTTGATCTAGGTGCTTCAACGAAATTTGATCCCATATTCTTTATATGAAATCCTAGATCTTGGCACTTTGCACAAAACGGAGGTGGTTATCCAACCAGCCTATCACTCTAATACATACCCTAAGGATATTGTAAAATACGTATTGGTAAAGTTTGATTCCTTAATATTACCCATCAATTTTCTTGCCACCCCTATTTTTCTAGGAAGGCCATTTTCAAAATTTTCAAGGACAATCATTGGTGTGCATAATGGGACACTAACTATAGAATTTTAACGGGCGAAAGGTTGAATTCAAAACAAATGATTCTATCAATCAGGTAAATAAATACCAGTATTGCCATGCTATTAATGTTGTTAAAGATTTATTGCAAGATGTATATGAACTTAATAGTGGTGTTTCCTTGAACGTCACCTTAGAAAATGATTTGAACGATGCTTGTATTGCATATGTTGTGGGTACCAATGATGAGATGTCAATGCATGTCTTTATTAAGGCATTTAATATCTCTTTTGTTAGATTTTTGGGGGGGAAATTCTAGGTTTGGATAGGTTTTACAACATAAGAGGTTTAGATGACCATTTTTGGTTTTCCTATCTAAATCCTTCATTTTGTACCCTAATATAAGCATAGTGGATTTTTGTCCTCACGAGAATCTAGATATTTTTTTGTGAGATTATTTTTATATTGCTTCTAAGCACCTCAAAGTAGAAGAATGAAGGCCAATTGAAAAATTGGTAGAAGATTGAAGGCCACAAGTAAAAATGTGGTAGAAGATAAAAAAGAGTCGGAGAAAAAAAAGTCAAGGGCCAAAGCATCGAATAAGTGCACGGGCCATGTAAAATGGCATAGCCCATGCCACCATTTTGGTCCAAGAAAATTTCCCACGGGAAAATCAATAACGAAGGTTCCCGATTATGTTGGAAATCTGAAAGGGCAACTTAGGCAAAAATGGGAAGAAAGCCCGGATCGGACGAAAGATCTAGGTAAAAATGAGAGGCTAGGCCCGGCTAGGTTGAAAAACCTAGGAAAATGAGAGGCCATATGCAAAAAGGTCAGAAGTGAGCTCAACATTTGTGAATGCTAGGATCAAAACCTGATAGCGCTCCTAGGCAAAATGAGAGAAATTGAGAGAAATCAGAAACTAAAAATTTGAACACGTTTTGGCCATCTTTGGCGGTTTCTTTGGCAACATCTCTTAAATTGTATTTGGTGACTTCTTCGGTGGAGTAAGCTAGTTTAGTACTTATCATTTTACTTTACCTTTTTCTTCTTGGGTGGTTAGGTTACTTTAGCATCTTCGGGGAGAGTGAGAGCTGTGAGATTCTTACAATCTTTGGAGGAACTAGGGTAGCTTGGGAATAAGTTGAATATAATGGTTAATTTATCTTTGCATGCTACATTCCTCTTGGATCTTTTTTGGTTTTTATTTACTCAAGGATGAGTAAAGGTTCAAATGTGGGGGATTGATGTGCACCTTCATGCATTCGTTAACCAATGCATTTGGCACATTTGTTAATATGTTTTGTTTGGTTAATTGCTATTTTTAGTTAGGTTTACCTAATAAATGGTTTAGATGACCATTGTTGGTTTTCTTATCTAAATCCCATGTTTTGTAGACTTAATTGGATCTAATGGACACTTTGTTCTCATCATCACGTAGATCTTCTTTTGTGAGCTTACTAATAGGTTGCTCGTGAGCACTTCAGCATAATTTGTAGAAGGCCATCCACAAGGGTGGTAGTATATTGTAGAAGGTCATTCGCAACGATGGTAGAAGACTAAAGGCCACGGATCAAAACGTGGAAGAAGATAGAAGGGTCGAAGAAGGAATACAAAGAAGCGGAGGAATTGTAATCTGAGAGTAGCACAGAGCTCTGGGAACGATTCGAGAAGAATCAGCCTTTATGGATGGTACAATTGGATTTGTCTTCTTGAGAACTATAAAATGGACTACAAGAACTTCCAAATCGGATCAATGGTTCATCTGTAGCAGCGCAAACATATTGAAGGAAAAAAGTAAAGTGCTGGAAAAGGCAAAACCGGCATGGCCAATGCTAGAGCAGCTCAACACGAGACACGGCCCATGCTAGAGCAGCTCAACATAGATTGAGTAGCCTACACAGCTATGCCAAGCTAAGTCCATGTATGGTCCGTATGTTTTGGCATGACCCGTGTGCCAAGAAATGGAGTTAAAAATCCCCGGTTCGTGCCCCACGAGCTTTCCCACAGGCCGCATACTCAGTACTCTTAAGTATTTGTCCAAGACGGTGTCCCGTACAATATTTCACGGGTCGTGTGCTTTTCCACGGGTCGTGCCAATGTACCACAAGTGGGAACCGGTTTTACTAAAGGAAGCTTTAGGATTTACTTAGGGTTTCTTCTAAACTTGGACCTTTAGAAGCCCATTCACCTTTTCCTATATAATGAGCCTTTGGTCTCCTAGGGTTTAAAAAGCAGGAAAAATGTAGATTTCTAGTCTTTGGTATGTAGAAAGAAGAGGAGAATTCTCTCTCTCTCTCTAGAATTCTTCTTCTCTTTTTTCTTTCTCTTTTCTTAGTTCTTAGATCCATGTAATTTAATGATATGAATCTCCTTGCGAAGACTCTAGATTGTGAAATATCGGATCTTTATCAACACTGGGAATTTTGCCCAACCCAGTATAAATACACGAAATTCAAGCGTCCAGCCCGCGGGGTACACTCAACTCTGACTTGCTCTCTAAATAGCCCACAGGTTTAGATCACAAGGTTTATCTATAAACTAACTAGCCCGCACGGTCAGCTTACAAAGGAGATTGAAACTTAATTAACCCGCGGGATTAAGCAACAATGAAGATAATGAGAATAACTCAAAATTTTGAATATTTGATTGATAAAATATTGGTAAAATTTGTTGGTTCGAACCAATACCCTAATTACAATTGGAATCTGATTCAACTTATGGTAGCTTTAAGAAGCTAAAACCATATCTAACAAAAATACCAAAAATCAAACTATAATCTTAGCCGATCTTCTCTTAGAATTAGAATAGAAAATATTACCTTATCTAATCTTACCAAATCTAATTTTAATCAGAATAAATGACAATATTTTTAAAAACCCTTATTGGGCTGGGTTCGAAAATTATGAACTCTTCAGAAGTCCACATGGCCGAGTTATTGGATTGAAATAAAATAATTTTACAATGATCACGCTGCCTCATTAAAAAACCCAGTGGGAAAAAGACTATAGTGTTCTTCATAATGTTTTCAATTAATCGACAAATTTGAATAATTAATCCAAGACCTAGCCGACTTCTTCATTAATTCTTCATCATGAAGTTGATCAATCAAACCATTGAATGCCGCATTCCTAAGCTTCATTCTTAACCTTGTCATTGGTCTAGCCATGTCACTTAGAGGATCCCGAACATAACCCTTGAGTGTTTGATCAATTCGTGGAATGTTTTCATTTATGGTGGTAGTCGTCTTGGGATCTCCATCAATTTCTTTTAAAATAAAGAATCTTATTTAGAAAAAATTTAAGTTTGAAGTTTTATAAAAATTATGTAAGTCATAAATTGATGTTCAAAAATGTATCATAAAGATTATGTTTAACTTAATTTCAAAATCAAGGATGAGAAGAAAATTCCAAAGAGGTTCGAAATCCAACGGTCATGCCAAAATTGGTGGGAAGTCTGTGTGGACGAACTTCATTTTGAACAACTTGAAATGTTAAGATTAGACCTAAAGAATCCCAATTTAGATGCTCAAACCAAGTAAGGAAAGAAATTTCCTGCAAAAGTAAATTTTGTTGGGGCACCAATTCCTCCTGCTCAGCCTATCACTCATCTCACCACAAATGCTATTGAGGATTATTTTTCTTTTGAATTCCAAGTAGAATAATCTTCTCATAAATTATTGTTATTTACTTCTCATTACATAGGCACGATTATGAATAAACATGGAATTTCAGTGAAGGATAGACCCATATTTGTTGCTTAGTATGTTAACGGCGGTGACTCTTTGGTGGGGAGTTTTCCGACAATCACAATTGTGACACTTCTTGAATGCCAATTTTTTCTTTATATGGTTGTCTTAATTTCGTCGTATGTTGCTTATTTAAGGATACATCGTTACATTCATTTTTCAGCATTAGATTTCGTCTCTGATCAAATGATTTTATTTAGAAGATTTTGTGCTTCTCTTAAAAAAAAGAATCAGATAAATTTATTTATTTATTTAGTCTTAAAAATATTAAATTATTTTCCTTTGTTATAATTTTATACTCGTGGCACTATACTTAGAAATTATCCTATACATCCACCTCGTAAAATTGTATCAAAACTGACAATGAATTGAAGTTGTTAAGCTCACAACTATAAACTGACCACCATATTAATTTTGAAGTGACAAATAAATCAAGGAATAGATAGAGTTTTTTTTTGTATTCATGTTGAGTTCGTGCGTGCTTGAGTTGTGCATCGTGTCGCGATGCAAAGTTGTGCTTTCAACTTCAATAGAAACCGATTCCAATTTCATAGCTTTCAAATTTTACCCTTGTGCCCAATTTTCGGTAAGCATGGAATCTCAGTGAAGGACGGGTCCATATTTTTGTCTTAGTGTGTTGATGTTTCTTGGTTTGAAGTTTTTTATTAATCAAGGTTCTAGTACTTCCTCAATTTAATTATTTTCTCAAAATATTTTGTGGATTCAATTCTATGTTGTTCTCATGGTGATAAATGTTTGCAATCCTTTTTATACATTCAATTTGGTCATGTTACTGAATAATTTTATATAAAATGTTGCGTAGCACTTAAAGAATCTGATATACTTATTTACAAAAGGTGTTTACATTAGTTATAATTTTTTGATAATAGCACTATACTCGTATATGTTATAATACATCCACCTCATGAATATTTTATAATTATTGATTTTATAAATTTATAACCATAAATTGACGAGAAAAACAAATTTGAAAGCAACAATTCAACGTACGAATAGAAAGAGTTGGGTTCATACCGTATTCGTACCGAGTTCGTGCAAGATATGATTTCTTTTTACGTTAAACACAATAACGATTTGTAAAACAAAAAATTTAAAAACCCTGATCAAGAATATCTAACCATCTAGATAAAGGGAACCAATTGCTAAAGTTCAAAATTTATGACCTGATCGATGTTGAGTTAAATGATAAAGTATCAGATATTATGCGCAGTTCTTAGGTTGGAGAAGTTTCACCTGTATATAAAGACCACTGCCTTCATAATTAAGAAATTCACATATGAAAATGTCTTCTACAGCGAACTGATTCGTATCAGACAAGATTTTCCATACTCCGGAGTACCATGTACGACCATCATCCTAGTGTTTGTAAATGATGTCCACTCCCTCCTATCATCATCATGGAGAATTATTTTATTGGGTGTGACATATATGATATAAGGTCCGTTGTTTTACCTATACACATTGTGCTTTGTATGATGCCCCCATCATGAGGCAAACAAATATACGACCACTATCTGTCAACGTCATTTGTGCGTGCAATGTCGTGCCCGACCAAACTGTTGAATCATGTCATACTTGAGTTCTTGGATTTAGTCAGTGTGTGAAATTTATTCATTTTCAAAGATATCTTAACACAAATATTAATTCCATACATACAAGAAAACAAATTTAACTTAAAGAACATTTTTTTTAAAAAAAATAGTGAATCTTATTTTGAAAAGGTTTAAGTTAGAACTTTTATGAAAAATATTTAAGATAGAAATCAATGTTTATAAAATTATCATAGATATTATGTTTAACTTAATTTCAAAATCAAGAATGAGAAGAAAAAGCCCAAGATATTCAAAGTCTAACGGTCATGCTGAAATTGATGGGAAGTCCATGCGAAAGAACTTCATTTTGAACAACTTGAAATGTTAAAAATAGCCCTAAATATATCAATTTATTTGTTCAAACCAAGTGAGGAAAGAATTTTCCTGCAAAAGAAAATTTTATAGGATTACCAAGTCCTCTTGCTTATCCTATCACTCATCTCACCTCAAATGTTATCAGGGATTATGTTTATTCTGAATGCCTAGTAGAATAATCTTCTCATAAATTGTTGCCATTTACTTCTCATTTACTTATCATGTCGCGCTCGACCCAACTGTTGAATCGTGTCGTACTTGAGTTCGTGGATTAAGTCGGTGTGTGAAATTTATTCAATTTTAATGCGATCTTAACACAAATATAAATTCCGTACATACAAGAAAATAATTTTACTTAAAGAATATTTTTTAAATATTGAATCTTGTTTTGAATTTAGAAATTTTATAAAAATTATGAAAGTCATAAATCAATGTTCATCAACTTATCATAAAGATTATGTTTAACTTAATTTGAAAATCGAGGGTGAGAATAAAAAGCGCAAGAGGTTCAAAATCTAACGGTTCTGTCAAAATTGGTGGGAAGTATGTGTGGAAGAAATTCATTTTGAACAACTTAAAATGTTAAAGTTAGCTCTAAAGAATATCAAATTAGATGTTCAAACCAATTCATGAAAGAATTTTCATGCAAAATTTTAAAAAAAAAATCAGCATCAAGTCTGTAAAGTCCATATTTATCTAGTTGGAAATTTATGGAAGTTATGAAAATATGGAATTATTGTGTTGAAACATCAAAGAAGGAATGTTTGGAGGTTTATGGAACGACATGAAGAAATCCGATAAAATATTTCATTTTTATTGGAGAATATATAAATTCCTATATTTATGAGATTATATTAGATTCCGGGAATGGGAATTAGAATTGATTTGGAATATTCGGTTATGGTTGAGATGTGGACAAGATATTCTACTACCTTTGTTTAAAGGATTATATATGATAATTCCTATCTCCAATGGATTTGATTTAAATCAAAATTTGAAATGGAGAAGGAATTATATACGCATAAGACTCTATGTTGTAACATACAGAAAGTTGAAGCCTAAATGAATTGATTAAAGAATATTGCAAGGATATTGGTTTATGGAAGATTGAATATTGAATATTTCACAATATATTATATTAGGCCGGAGATTGAAGCATATTGGATTTGTGGAAAATCCCTATAATTACGGAATTTGTTTTGTGGAATATTATGGGATATGTTGAGATAAGGAAAATTCCTTTATTTAAAGGATTTGGATATGCTTCAGAATCATATATGGAAACGGGATATTTTGATAAAATAAATGTGGAGAATTCCAATCTGCTCATGGTATATATATTGATGGACACTACGACTGTACTATCACAGATTTAATTGAAGAAAATTTGCATCCAAATTTTCATATCTTTTGAGAAGTACTCTAGAGTCATTCGTTTGTGTTCCAACATGAACTTAAACTATTGATCGAGTTCATAATCGCACACCTTAATTCCTCGAGAGGAGGAGATCCAGCGTTGACGTGTTTCGAAATCAAAGGGAGTCTGATCAAGGTGGATCGGTAGCAAGGGGAGCTTGCAGAATTCACGTGTTATAATTAGATAAGATAAGTATAAATTGTATGGTGTACTTTGTAATATATCTTTCTAATTAGTGGATTCATTCTGAACTGGGCCAGGCCCCTCAAATGTAGGTGGATTTCATCGAACTGCGTAACCAAGCCTTGTGTGTTCCTGTTTTAATTTAAAGCATACTTGGTTAAATAGGTTATATTGGAACACGGTAGTGATTATTGAATTAATTAGGTAAAAGAAAATTTCAATTGGTATCAGAGCTAAGTCACTTGATTTACCTTGGTTTTGACAAGGAAAGTGTCATCCGATTTTACCAATGGCAACAAGAGAAGGAGCTTTTGTGTCTCGTCAACCACTGCTGGAAGAAATGAATTACAACTACTGGAAGGCTCACATGAGAGTGTTCATAAATTCATTGGATGAATTTGCTTGGCACTATGTTGAAACAGAATGGAAACCCCTAGTTGCTGAAAGTTGTAAAGGAGGAGAATCGAGCTCTAAAGAGCCAGTAATGAAGCCTAAAGAGTCGTGGACTCCAGATGAAAAAAAGGTGGCTTGGTGATCTCCAGAGCATTAGATGAAAATCAGTTCTAACTCATCACTACGTGTCATCAGGAAAAGAGAGCATGGGATATCCTACAAATGGTGCATGAGGAAACAAGTCGTGTGCGTGAATAAAAATTACAAATTTTAGCCACAAAGTTTGAAAATTTGAAGATGGAGGATGATACTATTGTTGAGTTCAATGGAGAGCTAAAAAACATCTCAAATATGGCATATCAACTTGGCAAAACATACAAGGAGTCCAAACTAGTGAAAAAGACTTTGAGATATCTCCCTTATAGATTTTCTATGAAAGTTGCGGCAATAGAAGAAGCAAGAGATGTGGCCACCATGACTCTAGATGAATTAATGAGATCACTGCAAACTTATGAAATAACGTTAGAACATCCAACGAAGGAGTTGGCATTCAAAAATTTGTCGTCAAGAAACAATCATGAAGAGGATATCGATGATGTAAATGAAGAACGTTCTCGTACCATAAAGAATCTCTCAAGGATGCTGAAGAAAGTGGTAAATAAGAATTCTGAGGAAAGGTTTAATGGGAACAGATCACGGCTTCAAGACTCTAGCAAAAATTGTGAGCCACAAATGGAGAAAATCACGCAGCACTTCTCGAGATGTCAACATGGAGAATTAACGCGGTCAAGAATGATTCAATGCAGAGAATGTGAAGGGTATGGACATATCAAGGCTGAATGTGCCAACACTCGTAAGAAGCAAGGAAATCATATGTTACCTCATGGAGTGAAGATGAAGAAGAGAAGAATCAAGAAGAGGAATTGACCAGTAATTGTATGGTTTTCGGAGCAAAACTTCAAGGAGACTCAGAAGTTGGTACTGAATGTTCCAACTTCAGACAGGAAGAAGTTGATCGATGTTCCAACATATTTCAGGCAGCCAAAGTTCGATTTTCCAACACAGGGAAGGTAAGTGAAGAATACTCCTCAGGTGATGATGAAGACATGAGTGTGAATAATGAAGATGTCTATGTTGCATATGAAAAGATGTATGAAATGTGGCTGAAAGTTGTTGATTCTAACAAACTATTGAAAAAGGAGAAAACCCTCTGAGCCGAAGAATGAAGAGAGATGGAATCCCTAGTGGAACCACTCAAGAGGGAAATTGAGTTGTTGGAATTAAATCTATGTTCGACGACCAACAGGGCTGAAGTTGCTAAGATGGCTATTAACAAGTTGAATACTTGAAAAGAAAAATTAGATAATATACTCACCATAGGTCAGAGCTCTTGAAGTTGACAAGTTATAGGTTATGGCATGCCATCGAGCAGCACTGTATATTTCAAATCAGATGTTCTAGACATGAAGAGAAAAGTGATCAAAACCCTGCGACACAAACCTCTTATTTGTAGCTATTGCACCTATCAAGGCCATATAGAGGATCAATGTTTTAAACTACTTAAAGGCATCATGAATGGACGACAACTGTCTGCATGTTCCAACATAGATGATATCCAACGATCAAAGATGGTTAGAAAGATATAGGTTCATAAATGCACTACTACTTGCCTTGTTGCTTATAATTCTCTTATTGCACACTCTGGGGTTCGTGGTACTTTCATAGTTGATGTTCTCAATATATGACTGGATCTCAAGAGTACTTAAGTAAGATCGAAGCCTATGATGGCGGATTTGTTTCCTTTGGCGATGGAAAGAAAAGCAAGATAGTTGGAAAAGGTGAGTTGTCTATAAAGGGATTTCCAACCTTTACCAATGTTTTGTTGTGGAAGATCTAAGGGAAAATCTCCGAAGTATCAGCCAGCTATGTGATGATAATATGACTGTGAAAATCCATAAGAAGAAGTGCATAGTGAAACATGGTAACAACAAAGTGCTTACTTGTATTTGATCGTCGGACAAATGTTATGATATGAATCTCCTTGCGAAAACTCTAGATTGCGGAATTTTAGATCTTTGATAACAATAGGGATTCCGTAAACCCTACTTATGCCGCACAAAATTCAGACTCTAGCCCGTAGGGTAATCTAATTTCGACTTGCTCACTAACTAGCCCGTAGGATTAGATCACAAGGTTTATTGATACTTAATTAACCCACAGGATTAAGCAACAATGGAGACTCTCACAAGAAATGAGTATAACTCAAAATTCTGAATATATGATTGATAGGGAGTGTAAAATTCGTTGGTCATACCCCCCTATTTATAGGGTGATTTTTTAAACAAAACCCCAAACGCAATTGGAAACTGATTCAACTTATGGCAGTTTTAAGAATCTAAAACCATATCTAACTAAAATACCTATTTTAAACCTATTTTTAGCCGAGATTTCTTAAAGATGAAGTATTGAAAAATATTACCTTGTCTACTCTTACCAAATCGAAATCTAATCAGAATTAAACTAAATATTCTAAACCCTAATGGACTGTAATTTCGAAATTCAACCCTTCAAAGCCCACATGACCGAGCTTAACAGTCCAATAACCCAAACTGAAATAATTTTACAAAGATCACACTGTCTCATTAAAAAACCAAGTGGGAAAAAGAGTATAGTGTTCTTCACGACGTCTTGACTTAATCGACAAGCTTGAATAACTAATCCAAGCCCTAGCCGATTTGGTCTTGAGTTGTTCATCATTAAATTGATCAATCAAAGTATTTAATGCCTCATCTCTAACCTTCATTCTTGACCTTGTGATCAGTCTAGCCATGTAACTTAAGGGATCCCGAACATAACCCTTGATTTTTTTATCAAGTCGTGGAATATTTTCATCTATAGTGGCAGTCGTCTTGGCATTTCCATCAGCATTTTTTTATATTATATATTTTTTTCTTATACCTCTATTTATAACTCAAAATACTTTTTGAGCAGTCTAACCTTTAATTATATTTTTCTTTAAACTTTCTTCAATTTTACACATAGGAACTTGCCGATTACTTAGAAGTAATAGATTTTAGCATATAGATTACTATCCAAGTAATAGGCTACATTTCCTAGGACAAGTATTGAAACAATGTTTAGATACAAAATAATTATTGATTAATAAGTTGTCTAATATTCCTGTTAGAATTTCTATTACATCGGATGGCTGGAATTATGGTTATTTTCAACATTATTTAGTGGTTACCGCCCAATGGATTGATAATAATTTATTTATGCAAAAACACATTGTATGTTTTAAAATGTTACAATTTCCACACAAAAAAATATTGCGGACACTATTGTTAATTGCTTAGATGAATATGGTATTAGGAATAGGGTTATGAGTGTGACTTTTGATAATGCATCTTCCATGATATTAGCATCTACTAAATGTTTAAAAAAAATCATGATTGCACCTTTATTACAGGGTAAATTATTGCATGTTTGATGTTCTTTCCATATTTTGAATTTGTGTACAAGATGGACTAAAAGCAAATAATAGAGTTTATAAAAAATTTAAAGATATAGTTTGATTTATTGAATGGGCTGGACCTAGGAAGCAAGATTGGAAAGCTCATTTTCGATCATTAAAATTTTCACTAAAGTTAATTTCCAATGATGTATGCACTAGATGAAACTCTTCATTTGAAATGTTGAAAACTTGTTTAGAGTATAAGAAGTGCACTAACTAGTTGGTGGAATGTCAAGTGTCCAACCGAAGCACTTACCGATGCAAAATGGAGCACACTAAGTACTTATCTTTCTTTGTTAGATATTTGTCCGTCCCAAAAAAATTGACACAATTCAATTCTTACCTAAAATGACAATAAATGAGCTTATACATTTACTATATTATCCCTCAAAAAGTTGATTAAATCTACTAGTCAACTATTCCATTACCAAAATACCTTTCCTTTATTTCTCATAAACACTTCCACCTCATCTTGCATAAAATACCGATTCAAAAGTAATTGTGTCAATTTCTCTGGACGGAGGGAGTATTTTTTATCAATGCACAAATATTTTAATTGAGTAGAGTGTCAAAATAACCATGAATTTAGCCTAAATGTGTCAATATAACCCAGTAAAATAATAATGTGCAAAATAAACCTAAATTCATGATGTATGTGCAATATAATCCTGGGAGCCGTTTACTCCAATTTTCAATGCCGGAATTGATCAGATTTTAAAGAAGCGGCAATTTTACACCAGCTAGAAAAAGAGAAAAACTAAAACAATTCATATCAAATTCTTTTATTTTCCCCCGGTTGACTGGAAAGAACGTTCTTCATTCTTGGCCACCACTTTTGAGGAATTATTCTTGGCCATCGCGTCGTTCCTTCAGCGCTACAAAAATCTTCCAAACAGTACAATTCCACAGCTATCACGATGATGCAGTCTTCCCAAAAATAAAGGGAAAAATCTAGATACTCTGATCACCCAAATACAACATTCACCACCGGCCGCCACCTCCACCACCTCTGATCAACCTCTACATTCGCACTCACCACCCTCTTCAATCGGCCTCCACCAACATCCATTGTCCCCCCTCAAATCTTAACCCTAGGTCTGCGACTATTGTTTTAAAGATTATTGGGTATTGAGTGAAAAGTTAAATTTAAAACAATGCTTTATTGACTGGCCAGTTCATTCCCATGGAATCTAACGGGGGTTTTTATTGTTTTTAGATTTAATTTCCTCCCTCGTAGACCCCTCTTTTTATGTTTATGGAGCTTTCTCTAATCGGAAGCTCTGAGTTTTTCTATTGAAATATTGAATGTTGTATTTGGGTTAAGAGTCTAGTTTGTGGCGGGACAGTTGGGCGGCGGTGGTGGGTTGCGGGGAAGTGGGGGTGGCTAGTTACAGTGGTTGGGCAGTGGTGGTAGTTGTGGTCGGAGGTGGTGGTTGTGGCGGTCAAAGCTGGCGGTGGAGGTGGCCAGGAGTGGTGGAGATGGCTGCCGATGGTGGTCAGTGGTGGTGGTTGTAGTGGTCGGGGGTAGCGGATGGTGGTGGTGGAGAGCGTGTCGGAGAGGGTGGCGATGGCTCGAAGAAGGTGATGGTGCTGGTTGGTGGCAATAGAGGGGTAAAATGGAAAAAAGAAATTAAGGTGAATCAGCTAAGGGCATATTTATCATTTTGGGTTCGGTCAACAGTCCAATTGATGAGTCAATGTCAGAATGTGATCTGAATGTTAAATCGACACAATTCATCATAAAGTTAGAGGTAGTTTGACATTTTCTAATTTTACAAGGTTTTATTGGCAATTCCATCCTAAAGGTAGAATTAGGAAAGCATTTATATGTCTACTAGTCAATCATTCATTTCCAATATTTTGTTAATTGCAAGTTTTTTAAAGATAATCATGATAATGTCGATCTAGTTGGTTTCTACCACAAATGGAAGTAAAGTATTAAAAATATTGGGAACATATTCCATTAGTTTTTGTTTTTGCAAGTATATATTTTTTTATCCTAGGTGTAATATTGATCAAACTATTATTATCGTAGAAGCTATTAAATCTTTATTAGAATCAAATGAATATTTTGAGTATAAGATGGAAATAAGAGAGTGTTTTTCAATTATATACTCCCTCTGTACCAGTTCAATCTGCACACTTTTTGGTCAACTTTCTCAAGACACATTTGACCATAAATTTTAACCAGTATATAGATAC
>JAULKM010123808.1:0-20502 GCA_032355605.1 Rubia tinctorum | reverse complement strand
TCACATCGATATCCAAGAAAGTTTTACTACAATCATCCAAGGTTGAATATACCGTTCCATTGGAATGGAGTATTACAACAAGTTACCCCAACAATTTTCACTGACCCCGTCGAATAGAGTTTATGTATTCAGACCCCCATATTGAAACACTCGTTTCAGCACGTATGAATATTTAATTAAAATTTATGTTTTTAATACATGCATGGTAATTTTAACCGTATTCAAAACCCAATAAAATTCATAATATAATTTTAATACTCACAAATAATTTTAAAATTAAAACTTTATTGTTAAAGATAATTATCAAAGAGTATTATACTTTTGATACATATTTTATGCCCAATTAATTTAATTGATTAATTTATTTACATTTTATTATTTAAAATAATTATAGTGAAAATATGATTATAAATTATGAATATAATTAATAGTGAATATGAATTAGATAACTTAATGATTTTTAAAAAATTGCTTAAATATGAATTAAATTATAATAAATATATATTTTATTTTTATTACTTTAAATAATGTAATAATAGAATTTAAACCCTCACGTATCGAGCGTTTGAATTAGTAATTCCACATATTTTTATTTCTAGTGTGTTTAAAATGATTTATTAAAGACAAAGTTTCACTACAAGAAAAATGACCTATTACTTTGTCCCTTTTATTACGATTTTTTTGCTAACACCAAATAACCGAGGTAAAATGTTCTTTTACCTTAGTTTTTTTCTGAAGTAAAATGTTTCATTACCTCGGTGTTAAAAAAATCGAGGTAAATAATTCATTTTTTACCTCGGTTGTTATGGGAACTGAAGTAAAAGGTTAAAAAATTGAAATAAATAACGTTACCGAAACATGTGCAACGTCGCACATGTCGTTCAAATAGGTGGACCGATTTCGCATAAATTATCGTTTGCACCGACATGGGTTCCGATTGACTGTCGAAGTTGCAGGTATGTAAAAGATACGAATTAAAAATTTAACGTTGTTAGGAAAAAAATGGAAACTAGAGATGGTGGTCGTGCGCTTCTCCTTGTTTCGGCGTCATTCTCCTCCCAATATTAATTCACCATAATTAATTCAGTGGTATGTAAAAGGACAATTAGCATCACAGTAGCCAGCAATCGTTGTGCTACAAACACCATAGAAATCAGAATTAACTATCGTAAACATCAAATGCACCCTTTGTTCAATGGTTTTTAATCGTAGAATTATAAAATAATTTTATTATCATGCACAAATTAAACCGCACATATACACAGTCAATTATATAATGTTCAAATAAGATAGTTAGATAATTTGAAAAATAGTGTCATGAAAATATCCATACAAATTTTACATAAATTCAAATTAGAGTTGTCAAAGTTCCAAAAATAGTTCAAAAACAATAAACTCAATGGGAGGTCGTCATCGTGCCTCTCAAAGATAGTATTTATAGGCCCTAATTGTGGCTAACTACTAGAAAGTAGATAGTAGCAGGGTTCGTCCACGAGAAAAAGGGGGTTTTATCGAGTGTTAAGCGCAGTTAAAAGCACACAAAGATGTCACTCTAAGTGTGTGGTAACAAACTTGGGGGGTTTTAGTTTTAGAAAACATTACAATTACTTTAAATAACTAAACTAACCAACAATTAGAGAAAACAATATAACTACGATCACACTAGCACGAAAGATGTAATTAAGATGATAACGAGTCTTTGTCTCAATTGGTTTACATTTCTAGTCATCCTTTGATCATCGAATAATTATCCCATTTTTAGGCATTGATCACATATTGTGGAGAACTTATCCACACCTTTCAGGTGAAGACATTTCTCCCCTCTCCTCGGTTATAGTTAGAATTAGCGATCGGCGCCACACAATAACTCTTACCCTCGGGTCACCCTAGACGATTGGCGTCATAGACTTCCTAGAGAATAGCAATACAAATGGAGAAAAAATACAATTAACACAGTATCCTACAAGCGAGAAATATTGGGACAACAAAAATATATCTACTAATGATGACTACGAGGATCGACCTTCATGCTAATCATTATTAGTGAGCCACATTGATAATTAGTCAAACCCATTTAAATTAATCTCAAATCTAATCAATTTCATCAATCAATAGTCATAATTAGTTGTCACACCTAATTATAACATAACATCAACTAACGATAATCACATCGACAGAAAGTCAAAGTATCCTAGGTTTAACCAAAAAACCTAGCAAATAATTAACCCACAATCATCAACTAGTTGATCATCCTAATCTAAATCATGCATTAGCTACACAATAAAGCACAAAATATACTTGATAATCAAAGCACAAAATACAAGAAATCAAATCTCACCAATTTATACTAGAAATGCTTACCAATTCCTCCCAAGAGCATATTTAGCCTAGATTAGCTAAACCAATAACAAATCTACAAGAATCAATGGAAAAAGAGAGAATAGATGAAGAAATAATAGTGTTTTTAGGGTTTTGGGAGAGAATTTTCGGCCAAGAGAAAGTTGAGAATGAAGATAGGAAAGGGATATTCATAGTACATTGGTAAAAAAGAAGAGTCAAAAGGGAACCAGGGCGCGTACGAGCTGAAATGCCTGTTTGGGCGTGCATGAGGCCCCGACGCCTGGCCGCTCAGGATAAGGCGCTGCCCGGTCATTTTTTGTTCCGAGGTCGTTTCCATTCAGCGGTTTGGGCCTTCCTTCTTCAAATCCATACTTTTCTTCTACCAAATTGTATTGGCCTTCACTTCTAAACCCTTATTCTCCTTGTTAATCTTCATTCTTGAATCTTACATCATGAACATGATCATAAAAGATCGTCCAAAAACACCTTAAACTAGAGACTTAGGATATAACTTCTAAATCATCATCCTAACTTTCTTACCAACAAAGCATCTGTTATTCTTACAAAAAGCTTAGTCTATTAAAAATATGGGTTTCAAATGTGCTAAAAAGAGATGATCACATTACTCATAAGGATACAATTCCATTAGATTCAAAGCAGGTTAAGAAAATAAAGTTTTAGATATGAAAAACTGTAAATGGTCATCCAACCCCAATCCTACCTAAATTAAGAAATATTCCAACAAAATGATGACACAATAGATGTTAAATGATTTGAAAAATACATATATTTGGCCTCTCAGCAGGAGGCTTGGCGGACCCCGACCTATTTATTAATTAAAAGAAAGATACATAAAAGAAGGGGACATAATACCTTACCTTAAAATAAATGATATCTGAAACACTATGAATCTATATAATCATCCTATGATAATCTATATAATCTATCTGAAACACTATGATACCAAAAGAAACAAAAAGTGGAATACATAGAATGATTTTTAGCAATCTGTAAGAGAAAAGAAATGAAAAACAATCCTGCTCTATACCATGATATTATCCTGTTCTAAGATAAAGAACATAGCTCGCATCCATCTTCACTTGCCCTTTAATTTCTGGAGGTAGGCCTGCATTGAAAAATACCTTATTTACCTGTTGGAAAGTAGCTAACTTAACCAGTGATTCTGCCACCGAGTTGGATTCTCTATAGATATGTGAGATTAAATATTCAAAATGCTTCAGAAGTTCCCATAGCTCTCAGCTCTACTATACATTTCCAAGGCACTTTAAATCGATGTGAAGTAATCTTGACTAAGATCTCAGAGTCTGATTCAATCTCCAGTATGTGTATGTGTTGATTTCTTGCTAATTGCAGCCCATAGAATAGTTCAGCTACTTCTGCTTGAATGCAAGAACCTGCAATGAATGGTTTTGTTGAAGCTATGATAGGTTTACCCATATTTATTTCTTGCTACACAGCCCACACCTGCATGTCCAGTACTCAAAAAAGACCCATAAGAATTGATTTTAAAATGAATTGGTTAAATCCTTTTAACTATCCTAATTGGTTCCCTGGTTTTAATGATTCTACCAATCAATATTCTTGGATAAGGTTTTGTTACATCCCATTTAAAATTTAGTTTATAACACAGTAGAATATCATTGATCTGAAACATAATGCTTCTGAAAATCAGTCTCAGATTAGGTTTAATTCTTTCAAAGAAATATTTGCATCTTGCACACCAAATAAACCAAACCACAATGCATGGGATAACTATGATAATTTCCAGAAAATTGGGCTACATTCTGACCAATTCCAAAAGAAATAGTATCTATCCTGAAGATATTCAAAGCTACATGAATTCATCTTAAGCAATGTATGAATCATATCCCATAACTTTTTAATCTCAAGACAACTATTGAAACTATGATGAATTGATTCTATTGAATTTAAACAGAAACAACACCTCGATGGTAAATGAAATCAAATACCTTCTAGAATATCAGGAAAAACAATTGATCTATTCTTGAGTTTCCAATTCATGAATTTAATTTTGTTAGGGATAATTTTTGACCATAAATGTTTAATGGATTGAACTATTGTTTTCTTTGATCTGACCAACTCATAAGTTTTGAGACTGAATTGGCCACTTTGAGTTAATTTCCAAACCACTTTATCTTCATACTCTAGAAATAATTTGACTTCTTGTTCCAGTACTGAGATGATATAATTTGGAAAGTGAAATTTTATTTGTTGAATAAAATGAGTTTTATTTCTTTTAATGAAATTTGAGACTGACAGATCAGGAAATGAGATCTCAATGCTATTATCTGAAATATCAAATAAAGGCCCCAGATTAGTACAACTGAAAATCCAGGAAGAGACTTGACCTTTTCCAATGTTGATATGTTTATTTTCAAGAGCTGCATGTTGAATTTCCTTAATTCCTAACCAGATTTTAGAATTTTTATAATTATCAGGAATTGTCCACATTGTTTTAGCCCATAGGGATTTACCTTCTTGCAGTTTCCACCACAATTTAATTGTAAAACTTTTGTTCAGAGTGTGTAATTTAATTTTTGAAAGCCAAACCATTTTCATTAGTAGGGTAACATAATTTTTTATAAGTTCTCCAAGTTCTTTTATTCTGATTTTGATATGAATTTGAACTCTAGAAGAACTTAGACAAACTTTTATAAATATGATTGATAGTGGAATTTGTTGGCTCCAATATAATTATTAAATGAATAGGTATTGAATATGGGATATGTTTTGATAAAATAGATTTTTCTGCTGGAGATAGAGTTTTATTCTTCTAGGTTCCTATTTTAGATTTTATTGAGATTATCATTCCTTGAAAGTAAGAGTTTTAGGTCTTCCTGTAAATATTGGACAACCTAAATATTTAAAAGGCAAAGAACCTTTTAACATTTGAGTTTCAAATTTGATTTGTGTTATTATTCTTGGAGGAGTATTTTTAGATATAAAGAAAGAAGATATTTCAAAGTGACTTTTTGTCCAGATACTATTTCAAAGGATTTTAGGCAACTGATTATGGTTTTAAATCCAACCTTTGAATATTGCATTAAAATTACTGTATCATCAGCATATGACAAATGTGAGATTTTATTCATCTGATTTGAAAATTTATAATATTCAAGATTTGTGTATCTAAAAAGGGAGTTAAGGTTTCTCGAAAATACTTCTACCAAAAGTATAAATAATAGAGGTGAGATGGGATCCCCCTGTTTAAGGCCTCTAGTGGCAGGGAAAAAACAACTTGATTTCCCATTTATTAAAATGGAGAAAAAGCTGATTTGAGATTAAGAGTAATTAGATTGATAAAATTGTTTGAGAAGCCTATTTGAATTAAAGTTCTTGAAAGGTAGGGCCAGGAAATCCTGTAAAATGACTTCCTCATATCCAATTTTAGAATCATGTTATCGATTTTGGTTTTTGAGTGGAGAAAATTAACTAGTTCTTGCATTATCTGCGATTTGTCTTCTTATCACAAAGGCTTGTTGTTCTGGACTAACTATATCATTTAGAATTGGTTTAGTTGAAATGGTTTTAGAGAATATTTTAGTAGTGAAATTGCATAAACTTATAGGCCAGTAATCATTAAAGCTGGAATAAACATCTTTTTTAGGGATTAAAATGATTAAGACTGTAGAAATTGATTTAGAGATTTTAGAACCCTGGAAGAATTCATTAACTGATATTAAGACACAATATTTTATTATTTTCCAACATTTATGATACAAAATCCCTGAATAGATATTAGAGTCAGGGGCTGAATGGCTATCCACAGAATTGACTATATGAGTTAATTCTTCCACTGAAACTGGTTTCATCAAAGGATTATTCATTTCTTGGGTTATGGATTTGGGTATATTTTCCATTAGCCAAGAAGTGTTTATACCTGAGGGATCACTATGTTTTTTCAGTTATTAAGAATATAAATCAATAGCATCTTGACCAATTTCATCTTGATCCTGAATCCATATTCCATCTTTATTTTTAATTGAAGCTATTGTTGGCCATTTATGTTTTGATTTCAAGGATTGATGGAAAAAAATTGTATTTTCACCTCCTTATTTAATCCATTTTAAGCTTGATTTCTGTCTCCTATAAGTTTCCCGATTAGAAATAGCTACATTTAATTTTGTTTTAGCCATATTGTATGTGGTTAAAGTTTTCGAATTTTCACTTTCCTGCACATCTGATTCAATTTTAAGTAATTGATCTTCACAGGATTGGACACCATCAAATATATTTCCAAAGACATTGTGGTTCTAGTTTTTTAATGCAGCATTTAAATTTTTTTAATATAAAAATTAGTCATCTCATACCAGTTGCCACAGTATGTATGTTCCATGAATCTTCCACTAACTTCATGAATGTTGGATGATTTATCCCCAACATTCTTGAAATTTCAAATGTTATGGACCAGAGTGTGGTTGATTCTCTGAAATATGAAATAGTAAAGGTGGTATGGTCTGAGTGTTCTCTAGTCAGAACCTTAATATATGATGAATTAAAATTAGACCACTATAGATTATTAGAGAGCCCCTTATCTAGTGTCTTCCATGCTCAACCTGTAGGTCTCATGCCTGTCCAAATGAAAGGTCTGTCTGAGGTAGGTATGCCAAATATGTTTTGATCAGATAGGAAATTATAAAAATTCTTGTACCTGTTTGATTTGGGATAGAGAGTCCAAGATATTCTTCATATTTTGAAATTACGTTGAAATCCTCAATTAAACCGAAAGCGTCACAGTTTAGGGAAATTATTTTGTTCCATGAAATATTCCTTTCTTTAATTGTATGTTTTGCATAGATGAAGCCAATATTACATTCAAATATTAGCTGTTAATGAACAACTATTTTAATTGAATCATTACAGAATGAGTTTGAGAAATAATGATTAAAACTAACAGTTTAGCTATCTTTTGAATTGAATTAGAGTCAAGCATAGGTTCAATTAAGACACATAACTTTATTTTGTGTCTTCTTTTTAAGTCTTTTATTATGTTTTGGGATGGCGTATTACTTGTCCCTCTCACGTTCCAAACATAGATATTAAGATCTATAATTAATAATTTTTAGAAGAATACAATGATGAACGGGTAAAAATAATTTTTGGGATTGAGGAATGATCCTATTTATTATATTTTTAGTTTTATTTTTCTCATATTTAGCATATGATTTGTTAAGATCAGGTTTTATAATAAAGTTAAATCTAATTTGAGATTCAATTAGAATAGTTTTTATTTCTTCAAAATTAAGTCTGTCATTATATTTCCTAAGATAGTTAGGAAGTCTGAAAGATTTAGTGTTCAACCACTCAAGGATTTTATCTTTATTACTTCTAGAGGACAAAAGAGGAGAGTCTCCACCATTTATTTCGACAAAATCATCATTTACCTGATCAGTTCTATCTCTTTTATCATTTAAAATGTTCAGTTTCTCTAATAGGTCAGTGTTTTTAGGTGTTTTTCAGGTCGCAGCTTCATATTAGTATTATGCTGTGAAACTTCAATTGCTTCTTCCCCTTTAAAGTCTATTATGTCATTAGCTTCATATACATTCGAGTCACCATTGAGAGACTATCAAATTTTGAATTAATAACTGAAGAATATGAGCTTTTAGAGTTCTGAATATTGACTTTTCTAGTTGATTCAGGGTTATTTGTTACATTCATATCAATCTTGTTAATTGGAGAAACAAAATGAATCTCCTCAATTGTTGCATTTTGTAATGAGTTAATATCAGATGTATAGTTAACAGACATGAAATTTCTTTTCAGCGCATTTTCTGAATGAGGGTTATTAGATAAAAGATGGACAATTTGAGCCATAGTTGATTCAGAGACCAAAATGATATCAGGTTGAATAGATTTTGTCAAAGGATTTGAGGGAACTTGAGACCCTTTAACATGGGTCTGATATTGAGAACTTTTATTAGTAGAGACTTCTTTAGCTGCTAATTCCTTTCCTTTTGACTCTGCCATAGCCTTGACCTTTTCTGTAACAGGTACCTGAGTCGTATTAGAAGAGTTATTTTTACTGAAAAGAATATACATTTTCTCCTTGATTTCCAAACCAAAGGAAGAGGGTCCAACCCCCTAACCATTGTTCCTTCCCCATCTTTCTTAGGGGTTGGATATCTTACTTGACTTTGGTTTTGAAAGAGGAGTATCTTTTGGTCTCCTGGTTGTAAATTTTGAGGTATTTTGATCAAGCCTGCAATTAGAAGCTAAAGGGTCTAGCCTGAGACAGTTAGTGCAGTAATGTGGAACTCCTCAATATTCAAGATGCTGCAAAAAACCAATGTTACGAAAACATAACTAGACTCATTCTAACGAGGTTTAGTTACGTCAATTTCAACACACACTCTAGCAATATGAGGTATGTTTATATTCAAAGTGGTTTTAACAACTCTAACATGATTACCCAATAGATTTCCAATTGACATTAAAGCCCAATAATCAAATAATTGTTGAGGCAAACCATATAAGGCAATCCTAACAGGAGAAAATGCTGAATCAGCATTCAGATTAAAATTAGGTACCCATTTTGTCATCCTAATAGAATATGAACCGAAATTCCAAGTTTAATTGAGCTAGTACCTATATTAATCATCAGGTAATTCAAATTTAATTAAAACCTGTCGATTGTCGAGAAGAGTGATATCTAAGTGGCCTTTGAACCCCGCTGTTTGGAAATCTTTTCTTAACTTGTCCATCTGTGGTATGCTCTATGATAACTTCCCAACCATAGTCCATCTAAGAGGCGCTACCAAATGTCGGCATTCTAAATCCGTGATATGTAAGCCAAGTTATTTGAGATGATCGATATTCCATTTTAGATTGAAGGGAGCACTATTTCTAGAAGGTTCGGGATTGGGATTTGGATTAAGGTGAAAGGATTTTTGGAGTTAATTATTGAGCACTTGAACATATGACATCATGGGTTTTGGACCCAACGGTGGCTCCACCATAGCAGCGTCGTTAGACATAGGAAGAAGAAAGTAAGAGAGCTAGGGTTTTTAGAAGATCTGTGTCCTCTTAGAGAGAAGAAACCAAATCCTCAATTTCTTTATTAGCTAGGAATTCCATATTTATTTGGATGTGTCTATTTGTGTTTCTAAAGAGTTTACAGTTTGGACAATATAAATTGTGCTTTGCATAGAGTGGTATTACAATTGTAGAATATATATATATATATATGCATGCATGATTTAGACTAGGATGATAAACTAGTTGATGATTGTGAATTGATTGTTCGCTAGATTTTTGGTAAAACCCGGAAGTCTTTGTATTTTATCGATGTGATTATTGTTGATTGATGCTAGGTTGAAATTAGGAAAATAAACGGAAAATCCTGAATAACTCTCCGGATAATCAAAACCAAGTTTATTTGACATTTTGGCATGACTTACCTCCCTTTTTGGAGTTCACTCACATGGACCGGAAATGTCAGATTCCTTTCCTCTATCTGGTATAAAACACGGGGGATCCACATCATCCCCTAGCAAGACGTTCTGCACATGTATCAGTGCCTTAGTATGCTCTCTCAACATGTGCAATAGCCTTCCCATTTGGTTCATGGAAATCTCAATTGAAAGAGCATTTGTAGGTTTATCTCCTTCCCCAAGAGATTAACATTTTATTCTTTTCGGTGGTGGGTTGCATTCTTCCACCGAACTCTTCCCACGAGAAGAAGGGAAACTTACCTTCACAGGCTTCGCCTTAAACACCAAGAGGGTGCTAGACGTTGCTTACCCATGAGTATGTTAATTGTTTTCCTTCAGATTAGTACCGAAAACATTTGCAATCACAACATTATCCATTGCAACAATTGAGGAACTACCATCATTAGACTCAAACACCTCTTGCTTTACATCATCAATGATATTAATAGCTTGGCAATAATGGTATCTACTAGGGTGAGCAATAGAATTGTTTGTGTCAAATTCAATTTTCCGTCCTTTCCATTCCATGGTTAATGTTCCCTTATGCACATCAATTATTGTCCTTGAATTTTATAAAAATGGTCTACCTAAAAGAATAGGTGTAGCATGATTATCAGTCTCCATATCAAGGACATAAAAATCCACAGGGAATGTCAAAGAGTCCACTTTCACCAACACATCATTCATAATACTTTTTGGGTATATGCTAAAATGATCGGCTAGTTGGATGACAACCCTGGTTTTGTTCAAAGTGCCTAGGTCTACACTTTCGTACAAAGAGCATGGTATCACATTAATAGAAGCACCTCAGTCTAGCATTACATTGTTTCCACATTTCCCTCCTATCTCACAAAGAATTGTAAACATTCCTGGATCATCGCATTTATGAGGTAACTCCTCATCAAAAAGGGTCAAGACACTCTCACTTTTTCTACTCTTCTTTTTTATTTGCATTTTTTGTTTCCTATTGAGTGTGCACAATTCTTTAATGAATTTAGCACAACTAGGAATATGCCTTATAGAGTTCATGAATGGAATGTTTACCTCACATCTATGAAAGTAGATGTCTTTGGTGTCTTCCTTGGTCCTCCCTTCCTCCAAGGCTTCCAGAAATGGTGATTCTAGCTCATAGATAGGGAAATTCGCCCCTTTGGACTTTTTGTGTGGAGGGAATGAGGTTTTGGGATTTGATCCTGGCCTTAGCACGAAGCTCTCTTCCTCCACTTCTTCTCCTTCATTCCTCTTCTCATCGGCTATTTCACCGGCCTTCTTATCCTAATTTTCTTCCTTTTCAACCAATTTTTCAACAACAACCATGCCTTAGGGTTCTTTCACTTCATCTTCACTCCTCAATGTTGAGCTCCGATTGAGAGGGAAGTTTTCCCGAATCTCTAGCCTCCATTCAACTCAAGATTTGAGCCATTTGGCTCATTTGCGTCTCTAGATTTTTGATACTAGAGTTGGTCTTTTCTTGGTGATTTTCATTCTTGTCCGAACACATCGTTCACTTCCCAATAGCTTGCATGATCTCTTGGTTTGAAATTTCCAAACTTTCGCCTTGATTGCGGGGTTTATCACCAAGCCTTGGGTATTGCTGTTAAGGTGGCCGGTATGGTTGTTGAGGAGGGCAGTAAGGTTGAACATTTTGACCGCCTTGTGCATTCCCATAATGAAGGTTTAGGTGAACTTGATTAGCCGCATTTTAAGGCCAATTTTGGTAGCATCCACCTCCTTGGTACCCTTGGTTTTGATACCTTGGCCTCCTTTCCATCCCATGGCACTTACTTTCTCCACATAATTGTCTAGCAAAGTCGGACATGAATCCGTTGGATGTGGAGAAGAACAAATCTCACACGACTTTACATGAGGCTTTGCCCCAAATTGAGTCATCAAGGCCTTAACCATAGAAGTAAGATTTGACACTTTGTCTTCAACCTTTCCATGGTTGGAAGAGGCACTTGCATTGTGGGAATTTTGCCTCCTCAAATCGGCCCTCTAGCTAAATTTTCTTGACTCCTCGGCTAGCTTCTCATAAAGGTTCATAGCTTCCGTGGCGGACTTGGTCCCAAGGGAACCACCACATTCTCCCCTTACTAGCCTTTGGTCTTGATCAAGAAAGTAGTAGACTAAATCCCCATCCGAATAACCATGATAAGGATAACTAGCAAAAAGCTTCCCGAACCTCTCCCAAAAATCATAGAAGGACTATTCATGCCATTGGATGATGTTTCTTATGTCCTTCTTAAAGATTATGGACTTTGAGGCTGGGAAGTTTTTGGAGAGAAACTCCCTCTTTAACTCGATCAATGAGGTAATGCTCCCGGGTGGAAGATAATGTAGTCAATTTATCGCAGCATTTCACAATTGGAATGTTATATGTTCCTAATACCTTTGGAGGGGTTTTGGTAAAAGAAGCCCTGATAGACTTAGGAGTATCAATCAATGTAATTGTATACTCATTCTTCAAAAAAAATTAACCTACGGGAATTACAAGAAATTAGAGTTATAATTGAATTAGCCGAACATTCTCAAGCTAGTCCGAAGTGGGGTAGTTGATGAAGATGCTAGTAACGAGCCCAAGTATGATGTTAGTATCTCATTGTTAAATTATGACTCTTGTGAAAAATTGTCAACTACTAACATGCAATGGGTGGAGCAAGGAATGAAGTAGACAAAACATCCTTCTTCTCCTCCCCTTCCTAAGAAACTCCCCAAAACATCTACCATTATGTGGGATTGACAAATGTGTTACTTAGATCCTAAGGTGAGAATCAAGCCAAGGTAAATGTGGAGGTGGATGTATCAAGAGGTTAGAAGGGTTGGAATCAAGAATGGTGATTCCAGGGACCATAAGGTAATGACTAATTGAGCTTGAATGATGACCAAAAATAATTTGTAACGACGACAATAAATATACAGTTTCCTATATTCTATCATAAATCAATTTTGTTAAATTTCGTTTTGATATATTTTAGGAATTGTTTGGTTGATTTTTAGTATTTAGAATGGGTTTATGATGGTTTTCGTGTTTTTGTGCATGTAGGAAGAAATTTGGATCAAAGAAGGAAGCAATGGGCGGAAAGGCTCACAATGGGCCCAGAAATACGGTCTGTGGAAGACGGTACAACTCGTATATGAAAAATATAAATGCATGGTCAGTTCCAGGTGGCACAGTCCGTGTAAAATAAAATGTAAACACAGTTCTTTCCACATTGGAAAATTGCGACTATCCATCTCCTACAATCGGGTACGTGCCTTACAAGCACAAAAATTGGTAGAACCCTGTTTTCACTTCTCCTTCCGTACATTAACCAATCCGCCGCCTCATTTCCTCTTCCACCCCTTTATTTTTCACCATAAACTCAACACATATCCAATCCCATGTCAATCCTTGATCCATCTTGACCAAGACATCTCAAAAATCCGGTTTCATAACACATAAATTCATCCAAAAATTGGCAAAAACACCAAGGACTCTAAATTTTGGGTTTCTTAAAAAATATCAACATTTGGGGAGATTCTTCCATGATTGGACCTGATTTAGGATTGGGATAGTTTCAAAGGTCATTTCTATGGATTTCCCACACTTCAATTTTTTAATTTGAATCCTAATCTTAGCATTGGAGATTTTTGTTGAATTTAGCAATTTTTGGCATATTTTTAGAGATTGTGGTTGATATGTTTAGGATATTTAGTATTAATCATGTTTGAATATTTATGTGAGGATTGTTTGGATTGAACTCTTGGACTTGAAAATTTTTCCTAGAAATTCTGCTTGTTGGATTGTGTGAGTTAGTATTGGTGATTGTGGTTTGGATTGTTGGTTACATATTTGGAAGGATATCGTCATGCTTCTCAAAGATAAAATATATAAAGCCCTAATGAAGCTAACTACTAGATAGTAGCTAGTGGCAAGTCGGGGTCATTCATAGAGAAAAAAGATTCAATCAAGTATTAAATGTAGCTAAAAGGCAAAAATGATGTCACTCTAAGGGTGCGGTAACAAAGTTGTGCATTTTTTGAGTTTATAAAATATTACGACTACTTTGAGTAACTAAATTAGTAAACTATTAGAATGAACAATGTAAATATGATCACACTAGCAGGAAAGGTATAACTAAAATTATAACGAGTCTTGGATGCAAATTGGCTTACATTTCTAGTTATCTCTTTGATCATTAACTAATTATCCTATTATCATAGATTGGCCACGTATTATGGAGAACTTGTCAACACCTTTTAATTGAAGACATTTCGTACCTCTCCTCTTTTATAACTAGAATGGACGATTGGCACCACAAAATAGCCCTTACCCTCGTGTCACTCTAGACAATCGGAATCATAGAATGCCCCGAGGATAGAAATAAACATGGAGATCTAACACAACTAATACAATTTCCGACAAGTGAGAAACATATAGATAGCACAAGTATATCTTCCAACAATAACTACAAGGATCGGTCTTCACGCTAGACGTTATTAGTGAGCCACATCGATAGTTAGGTAAACCCATTCAAATTCATCCTAAACCTAAGCAATTTCATCAATCAAATTCATAATTAGCAGTTCAGTCTCAATTTGAGTCATTATTTTCTTCATTGTTTTTCTTTGTTCTTTTTTACGGTGGTGTTTTGATATGATTTTGCAGGAAATGAGAAGTGCAAGAAGGCTTGGAAAGTTGGTAATTTTTGGAATATGTTTTGAGTGGAAAACCCTACTTGTCACAAGCGCGAAGGATCCATCGCGAGTTGCGACAGATCCATCGTGAGTCGCGACAGGAAGGTCGCGGGTCACGACAAATAGGGCATTTTTGCAACTTCCAGGTCCAAATATTCGCAATCACGACAGAGGAGTGGTGACAGAGGAGTTGTGAGTCACGACAGACCTGTCGCGAGTGCGATTGAAATCAGGTAAAAATTCTAAATTTTGCAACTTCCAGGAGCAAACATTCGCGAGTCGCAATGTAGGCGTCAGAAGTGCAATGCCCTATCGAAACTCGCAATGATGTCTGTCATGAGCATGATGCTAGGTCAACTGTTCAGATTCTGTTAAGCTGAGCGTCGCGACTCGCGACGTCTTTGTCGCGCTCGCGACGTCACACTCCGAGCATAAAAGGGATTTTTACGAGCAGAACTCAACAGTTCTGCCTAATTCTTCCGCCACCACACCATTTCCACTTCTCCACCACCCCTTCGCCCTAACTAACCCTATTCTACCCAAATTCCAGCCGGAAAATGGTCATTAAACCGACCGATTCCTCCATTTCAATATCCAATCCACCCTTTCAACCCCAAATCATCCCAAATCAACCAAAGAACCAGAAACCCTAGATTTTGGAAAATTTCAAAATTTATGTTCAATTTTTTTATGGGTTCGATCAATTCTTCATCCTTAGCTTCAATTCGGTAACATTCTTCAACTTTATGCTCTTTAATTTCTTCATCACTTTGAATTCATGAATTGTGATGAATTAGGAAATTTTTAAGACTGTTAGTTTTGATGATTAATGTTAATATGATTTCTGTGGATTGATGTTTGTGAATATATTCATTGGTTGAACTGATGTGGATGATGTGATTGTTAGTTTTATGATTTTTGTCTGTGAATTGAGTTATCATTTGAGGCTGTCATTCTAATTTTGACTATAAATTGTGATGATTGATGTTGGGATTTTACCAGCGATTTTGAATTAGGCCTTAGGATATAATTAGCCAATAGCTGTGATTTTGGGTTGTTATTTTGATTTTAACTGTACTTTTGGCTGTCATTTTAGCTGTGAATTTGGCTTAGGTTTTGCTGTGGTTTGGTTTCAATTAGGTTAGCTTTGTCTTGGTTAGGTTAATTTGATTTGGATAGATTTTGCCTTTAATTTAGTTTGTGTTAGGATACATAGCTATATTATTTTGGTTTAATATGATCAGTATTACAATTGGAATGCAACATGTGCACATCGACTTACATGCATTTTGTTTCTTTCTATGAGTTGCATATTAGTTAATGTAAATATTCTCTTTTGAGATACCATCCAAATGTTTATCGCATCTTTTATTTCCCTTTGCGCCTGATGTGTTTGTTGTATTGAATAGACATGGCTTCGAAGAAGAGAGCGAGAGCAGGTCCGTCTGCCTCACCTCCTCCTCCTGCAGCCGAACATGCTCCACTACCTATCCCGGACCGATTCAAGGGATTGTGTCAGATTACCGGCGCTTATGCTCAACGGTGGGACACTTTGTCCACCATGAAAATTCAGGAGACCTACTTCGCCGATGAAGCAGCTTTGGAGGCCCTACAACTCAAAGAGTCGATCCTATGCCTCCTTGAAAAGGGGGGTTTGGGTGGTTTTCTAGCCCGAGGAGCACCCACGTATCAGAGGTACACCCTCGAGTTCCCATCAACTATCAAGACCTATACTAAGGTGGACGGGGTACCGTGTGAGAGGTTCATTCATTTCCACTCAAATGACCACTCCTATGAGATGAGCCTCTTGGACATCGAGGTAACTTTTTGGTGGGACACTGCAGAGATCCGAGCGAGACTGGATCCGAAGAGACATACACCTACGATGGAAGAGAGTTTCTTGTTTTGGTACGCCATTGCCAAGAAGCTCCGAAATGTCAGGGACAAGAACAATACCATCATCAATTCGACACTCCGGTATGTACACTGCATTCTATGTTTAACTCTCTTTTGTCACGCTGAGGTGACGAATGTCCCCAACGATGAGATACAGTTTCTATGGAAGTTGACCAGTGAGAGGACAGGATTCAGAGCCTTGGTAGATTTGTAGTTGTCTAGGATTTTGGACTTGGCAAAGATGGATAAGGGTGGGATTTCCACACGGGGCATGATTACACTTCTGGTAGAGCACTTGGCATTGAGTTACCTGATGACCTTCAGCGGCTGGGCCGAGGTTTATCCTATCACATCACATTGACCCGGATGGTCAACTTTCATTTGATCAAGACCACCTCTGATTTGCGGTCATTCCAGTGGTTGTACGGGGCAGAGAGTGTCCCTTTCATGAAGTCGCCATAGTCCTAGCATACAAAGCTGGAGTGCGATACACCGGTGACTGATTTAGAGATTGAGCAGATCAGGAGTGCAGACGGAGATTCGAGAGGGTACTTAAAAACCTCCTCATTCACTCTGATTAGGGTGCCATACCCTTTGCCACAGATCCATCGTAGGGGGACCCGATACAGCCCCAGTCACCACAGCCTTCTCCGCAATGCCCTAAGCTGGACCCTATGAAGGAGGGGAAACAGCCACAACTATCTTAGCAGCCTCTAGCGGACTCGATCTCCCGGCTGCACGACATGATGTACGACCACAACTTGTACATGTCGCGGAACCTCTTGGACATGGATGACCAGATCGACCAGCTCACTTCCGCAGTGTGGGACATGCGAGCTCGGGATGGTGGCCCCACGTGACCGGACCCCTGAGCAACCAGGCGCAGGGAGAGGTATATGAGGAATGAGGCATGAATGAGCGAGTACCAGCAGCGATACGGAGATGTGGTTCTTCCTCCCATCGAGGATAGTGAGCATTTTCCCTCTTCATACCACCGCACTTCGTTTTGTACTTTGTTGTACATTGTCCGTTGCCCTAACTTGGATACATTGAGGGCAATGTATGGTTTAAGTGTGGGGAGGTTGTTAGTTGTTGACTTTATTTTGCTTTTTGGATTGCACATTTTCATTTCGGATTATTTGTTTTTGGGATGTTTTCTTTTGGGATATTTGATACTTTAGATTTTCTTTATGATATTTTTCTTTTGGTATAATTTAGATATTATGGATAAATCCATTACTTTTGGAAAATTTTAAAATAAAAAAATAAATAAAACCTGCTAAGTTGAAAACCGAGAGGGCAATTTAGGCAACATTGGTTGCTTGGATAGGTCGGAAGCCCGAAGGGCGGCCTAGGAAAAAATGAGAGGCTAAATGTGGGTGAGATGTAAGCCTAAGAAATATGATGTGTGGCTAGGATGAAAACCCAAAAGGGCTCCTAGGCAAAATGAGAGAAAGAGAGAAAAAGAAAATTTTGTTAAAAATCTACTCATTTGCCGGCGATGGAGTCATAAGGTTGCAGTTGACATATGAATGGATCGGGTAGCCTAACATCATAGGACATCTTGGGATTGGAAAACTTAGCGGGGGGAAAACGAAGTAGGGGTAGAAATTCTCATTTCTTTGTGTACTTCATTTTGGTTGATATATTGGTATGAAGTGAAGTATGTGTTTGAACTTCTCATATATTTTTGACTTCATTTTATGCCATTTGATATTGGGATTATCAATTCAGGACTATGAAATGTTTTGTTTAGAATTAGGGATAAGAGTTGTGTGAAGAAAAAATTCTCATTTGATCTTTAATTTTGGGACTTATGATATAGAGAGTTTTTGTGAGATTTGATTTGGGAGAATATTAGCATTAGGATATGGACATGAGAAATCATTTTTGTTCTTGAATCTTTTCTTACTCGAGGATAAGTAAGGTTCAAGTGTGGGGACTTTTTGGGGATATTTTTGTTTTTGGATATTTTGGGGACTTTTTGGATTCACTTTTGTATAATTTTGTGATTTAAATGTGTCATTTTGCCTTGAAATTATCTAAGATGAGTTAAGAGCGACTTTACAGTCTTATTACTCTTCTAGGGAATTTTGTGTAACAGACAAATATTGGAAGACTTCGAAGACTATCTTTGAAGATTTGAAGACCATGAAGACTACATTTTGAAGACTATGAAGACCTGGAAGACAGCATTTGAGGGCAGAATACTCTGACCGTCGCGAGTCGCGATGAATGTGTCGCGAGTCGCGACGAATATGTCTAAAGTCGCAACGGATGACTGCCCAGATCTACTTTTTGTACTGTAAATACTCTTCTCTTTCCCATTTTCCAAAAAATCTTCCAGCCTTTTTTCTTCTGCGATTTTCTGGGTGTGTAACCCTAGTTCTCTTATTTTTCTTTTCTTAGTTTGTAGATTTGTCATATGTTTTTATTATTTAGCTTAATAATCTCCTTGGGAACCTTGGATTGAACCTTCCAAATCTATGTCTTGAGAATCATATCTATCTATTTAAAGCTTTCTCTATTGTGTTTTTAGTGTGTTTGAATTTGGTTGTTGAATCCATTAATGGTCTTGGAAGTTTGATTATATGAATTGCTTGTATAATGTGTTTGGGTTTGGAGAAAATAGCTAATTCTCCTTTCCTTTGATATGAAATCCAAGAGTATGAATTAGAGCTTCTAATATGGTTGATGATTTGATAATTGCTAAATGAATGTGGTAATATTGAACTCTTTATCATGTTTTTTTTGTAGCAAATAGGAGAAGTTTATGAACGTTGAATATTCTTGGCTAATCTTGTGTAAATACATGAATTGGTGTAATGCAACCAAGCTTGTTGATTCTTCGTACTTAATGTCATTAATGGGATATTTTTAGGCGTTGAACGACTAAAGAGGTCATTAGTGAGGTTTAGCGAGAGATGTCGAATTCACTCTTGTAAACTACTATCAAAGAAGGATGGAAGATTTATCTTCACAACAAGTAGTTAAAGTAGTGAATAGGTAGTGGATTCAATGATAGATACGGGGTTCGGAAGCGGATATTTATTGTAGTTTTTATCCTTTTTAGTAGGTTGTTGCATGATTAGCATAGTTACTTAACTTTGCTAGTTATCTTGTTTTTACTTTCATACCTTAGGAAACCAACCAACCAAAATCCCCCTTTTACTTGCTTTTATATAATAATGTTTATATACATCTAGGCTTATATTTACTCTTGTATGTGTAAACCCTTGGAAATATCCCTTTTCTCTGTGGATGACCCCGACTTGCCACTATCTATTTAATTGTAGTTATTAAAAAAAAAGCTTATAAATTACATCTTTGAGAGTTACGACAACGACCACCCAGGCTTCTACATCCCGTGATCATATAGAACTGAAACTTTATACACACAATGTTCTTGTTTTATGGTTTACAATGTTTTAATTTAAATTAATCTATTTATTTTGTAGGTTCCTAAAGTGGTTGGAAGAGTACCATTAGTAGGTACATGGGGTGCATACAAGCTTACGAGACTATCACGAATGCAGAGTTCGCTTTGGCGGGATTCCATCATGCTCGGTTCATTCAAGTCTTGGGCATGCAGATAGAACTCAACAACGATGATGAGGCACCCAATTTTACCCTAGTATTCACGGAGGACGAGGCATTGGGAAAGTAAAAAGAAGAGGAGGCTGACTATGAGATAGAGCACATGTTACAATATAATTAGTAACTAGGTTGAATGGTTGAGTACAACTTCTTATTAGTTTGAATTTATGAAGACACTTTCTTGAATGTTTTTTTAGTTATGAGTTTGAATTTTTTGAACACATTTTCTTATTTATGAAATATGACATACAACTTTTGCATTGTTTTGTCAGTTTGACATTTAAGTGTGCAATGTGTGTTCAATGTTAGTTGTTAGTCAACTAAGGATAAGATGATTGTTTTAGAAAATGTGGTTTGTCCTTGATAAGACGTCAAAAGCATGTGTTTTCTGAAGCATTTAACATCTCTTTTGTTATCTTTTTGTTGGAAGATTGCTAGAATTAGGTAGGTTTACATCATAAGGGGTTTAGATGACCGTTTTTGGTTTTCGTATCTAAATCCTTCATTTTGCAACCTA
>JAULKM010123801.1:0-20504 GCA_032355605.1 Rubia tinctorum | reverse complement strand
TGCAGCTGCATCCGGACCTTGATTAAATCCAAAGGGTGCGTAGAACAGCCGGCGACGATGCTGGCAATGCCGCCCTCCACGAAGCTTTTCACACCCATGGCTCCGGACAAACTAGACCGGAATCATGAAACTGAATTCTTTGATGAGAAGAAGGGCTATATAGGGAGGGGTTTGGGTGATTATGGTATGAAATCGGAGAAGTGCATATATGGAAAGGTACCATAAATGTAGATAAGGAAAGATTTGGGGCGCCGGGGAAGAGAATGCAGCGGAGCGGCGCCTAGGGTTAGGCTATACAGTCCGCTGAATTCTGCATCCCGAGATTTCCTAAATTCACAGGTTTCGGAAATGGAAACCTTTTATTGGTTCCCTCCGTCCATCCAAATTTACATAAATTGAATCAATCAGTTTTTTTTTTTATTGGTTAGATGCTTTTCTACTATACTTTGAAAGTGCCAATATAACCATGCAAAATGAGAAAATGTCAAAATAATCCTAACTTTATGATGTATGTGTCAATCTAACTTTGGAAGTCATTGACTCTGATAGTCAACATCGGAATTGGCTGAATTTTAAGAAAATGACAATTTTACCCTATAATTTAAAAAAGAAAAAAGAAAAAAAATGGAAAAGACTCTTATTTCTTTGTTGTTAATTCAGGGGTAAATTCATCATTTCTTTAAAATTAGGCCAATTACGGTGTTGACTATTGAAGTCAATGGCTCCCATGGTTAGATTGACACATACATCATAAAATTAGAATTATTTTGGCACTTTCTCATTTTGCAGGTTATATTGGCACTTTCAAACTAAAGGTAAGGTTATTTAACACTTTACTTTTTTTCTACCATTAACGTTTTAACAAGCTGTGTTCTCATGACCGAAAAAATTGAACCATCAATGCTCCCTCCGTCCGGGTTAAATTTCACGAAATCTTTTTTATAGTTATTCTCCCTCTAGTATAGAAATATTGACACTAACCAATTGGCATACTTCCTATCAAAAAAGTAAAATGAGTGAAGGAAATTGTATGTGGAGAGTAAAAAAAAATTGAGTGAGTGAAATTAATCTTAATTTTACCAAAAAGGAAAAGTATCAATATTAAAAGACCAAACAAAAAAGGAAAATGTTCTACTATTAAAAACCGGAGGGAGTAAGAAAGATGTTTGACCACTAATATGTATAATTACGTATAATAATAAAAAATAAATAATTGATATTTAAAAAGTACTTGTTACAATAAATTTTTTATATTATAATGAAAAACTTAATAAGATTTTAAATAATAATATTTCATTTTATGCATAAATTCAAATTTACTACTACCTCCGTTTCATTGGATGTGACATCATAGGTTTAAATGCTTGAATTTAGGTGAATGAAATGAGTGGGCGAATGAGGAGGTATAGTGGTGGTGGACAAAGATGGACGGAGATAACAGCGGTGGAGGTGGACGACAAAGGTGGCAGCGCTGGAGCACGGTGGTGTGCGGCAGAGCGTGGCGGCATGTGGTGGTGCACACCGGAGCAACACTGTTAGGTAAGGGTGTAATTGTCATATTAGGGAGGCCAACAGCAGGAAACACAATGTCAATGCCTGATTGTCCACTAGATGATTATATTGATACTTTCCTCAATTAGTTAAAATTATTTTTGTAATTTCAACTATCTAATAGTTATATTAACCTCTTACTCAAATATATGAGATGATATTGGTATATTACCCTATTATTTCCCATCAATTTTATGGGAAGGTGGGATGCAAATTTGGAATTAAGTGGATGACAGATCTGCGCGCAAATCAAACAGCAGAAACGTTAGTATAGTTACCCATCTTTACCAAAAATAATTTAGATATACATAGCATTTATGTACTTGGTTAGTTGAGATATTTTTCTAATGCCTCTATTTTTTAAAGCTTTAATGTTAGAGAAGATATACAAAAGTTATTAACACATGGAATTTAATATACACTAAAAACATATGGTAGTCTATTTTATTTAAAGACCTGTATGACATTTTATGTAAGTATAAAAAAGGAAAAGGAGGTAAATATGGCAATTTGTTTTATCTGAATAAATGGGGTTTCAGCTTTCATCCCACGTTGTGCGGTATTGTAAATTAATAAAGGATATTTTTATGTGTCTTTTATGTCTCTTATTAATTTGAAAATAAATAATTTCTAAAATTATAAAAGTTTAGCCAACTTAGAAGAACTATATGTATTATGAAGTGAAATGATGAATTTAGTTTAAATTATCAAATAATGAATAAAATATGAAATTTCCATCTTGATAAATTTTTATCTAAATTATTTTGTTGTTTGAAGTATGTTGTGGGAATATGAGGTTGTGTACCAGCGAATACGGAATATACTAATACTGTAGTTGCATAAACAAGGAAAGCAAGAAAACTCATGCAGGGTTTACTAAGGTTTGCAGGAAAGAAGAAATATTCATGCTCGAAACAAAAACACAAATGTTTTGGTGCAATGAAAGTTATTTCATTTTCTAATATTTACTATGTCTTATCTACTACTTACTTCCTACTACTTCACTACTTCCACTAAATAATAAACTCCTACAAACTTGGGCATGAACTAAATCTATTTATTGAAAATAAACACCCACTTGAAGCAAACTTAACCAAAAAAATTACCCCCTTAAACTTGCTGCACTTCGTTAATTCAAATGACGCCGAATTTTTGACGCATCACAGTGTACTTAACTCATTGCAACCCATCAAATCTCCAATGAGTCGATTAAGTCAAACACCATGGCATGTCGCGGTTGCCACTACAACATAGGCAGCTCCGCAAGAGGATAATGCAACAATTTTCTGCTTCTGCAAAATTCATGTCACGATGTTGCTCCCGGCAAAGAAATATATCCCAGAGGTGCTCTTTTAATCGTCGATATCGCCGGTGAGATCACTATTACTGTAGCCAACCAATGCAATCTTCCTTTCACCCGACTTGTAACAACATTCATAAATCAATGCACCCTTTATGTAGCTGAGTATTTGCTTGACCGCAACCCTGTGTTGTGTGCTTGCGCCTCCATGTACCGGCTGGTGATACCCACTGCATGAGCTATGTTCGACCGTGTATTCACCAAGTAGCGAAGGCTACCGATCATGCTTCGATACTTCGTTGCATCCATAGATGTGCTCCCATCATTTTTACTCAAATGAAGTCGATTCTCCATCAGTGTATGACATGGGTTACAGCCACCCCATGTCGGTGAGCTCCAAAATTTTTGCCGTATATGCTCCCTGGCACATAGTGATTTCTCCATTTCCTTGACGCACATCAATCCCCAAATATTAACTAAGTAGACCAAGATCACTCATCTTAAACATATGTTGCATTTGTATCTTGAATTCGGGAAAGTTTTTAACATTTGTGCCCGTGATAATTAAATGATCCAAATAAACACCCACGGGCAAGAAAGAATGAGCATTACTTCTTCGATAAACAACATACTCGAGCTAACTTCTTGTGAAACCAAGTGAGGTGAGAGAGGAATCCAACTTTGAGTTCCATGCTCTCGGCACTTGTCGAAGTCTGTACAATGCCTTGCACAACTTTAGTACCTTGCCATCATTTTTATCATTGACGAAACCTGGTGGATGATGGACATTAACTTCCTCCGCAATATCTCCATTTAAGAATGCCAACTTCACGTCCATGTGGTACACTTGCCATTTTCATGCACAGCTAGTGCGAGCAACAGTCGCATTGCCTCCATTCTTGCCACGGGAGCAAAAACTTCCTCAAAACCCATCCCATGTCGCTGAGTGTACCCTTTTGTGACGAGTCTTGCCTTGTGTTTCACCACTTTACCAGTGGTAGGGGTGTTCATTAACCGGTCCGGACCAGTAAAATGGACCGGACCGAACTGGAATATAAAGACCGAAACCTGATATATAGAATTCTGGTCCGGTCTTCGGTCCAAGATTTTTTAGAATTCCAGGTTCCGGTCCGATTTGGTCCAAGATCGAATTTTTCCGGTCCATACCGGATGGACCGGTAACTTACTTTTATGTATACTATTTTATGTATTTATAATTTAAGTTTTTGTACTAATTTAAATTTATTTCCGTTGGGCTAGATTCTTCCATATTTTGAGGTAAGATTTTTCTTAATAACTTCTACTTTACTACCTTTTAAAATCAAATTTTTAATTAAAATTTTCCAACACTAGTTTGTTTGTAAAAGAATAAAGTTTAATAAAATCCGGTCCAATCGGTCCGTACCGGTCCAAAACCAGAATAATTTATGTCCGGTCCCGGTCTTAAATAATCATATACCGGTTCGGTCCTCGGTCCAAACTTTTTTGTGATTTCGGTCCCAATCCTAACCGGTTCCGGTTCGGTCTGGGACCGACAAACACCTCTAGCCGGCGAGATCCTTCTTTATTTTAAAGACCCACTTGAGTCCTATGGCACAGTGACCGTCCGAAAGTGATGCAAACTCTCAAGTTTTGTTGTCGATGATCGAATTCATCTCATACTTCATTGCGTTCCTCCAGGAAACATCTGATATTACTTCTGCTGCACTTGTCGACTTCTCCACGGCCAAGAGACAGTGGCATGGCCTCCTTCTTCAACGTTGGTGATCTCATTTGTGGCATTGTAGATGTCCGCAATTCACCGATATTGCCGAGGTACTAAATTGGAGCTCGGATTTTCATTATGTGTGGGTGGCGTAACCCATTGAATCTGTGTCGGCATAGCTGCTGGTGTTCGCAGCTCAGCTTCCGACGTGATGGGTTCAGGAGTTGGTGTTCGTGGTGCTGATAAAGTTGTCGTACTTGTCTTCGTGGTGTAGACCACCGTGAACATGATCGGTGCTAATATTCCCATGCCACTTGACATCTCCCAGCTCCAGTCGCAGCGTTCTTTGAAAACAACATCCCTTGTCACGTAAATCGCTTGTCTACTGGATCGTAAATCTGATATATTTTTGCACATTCCTCATAGCCCACGAACACCCTCAACGTCAAACTATCTGCAAGCTTGTCCATGCCTTGTCCAAGTTTTTTGACATGTGTGACGCATCCAAAAGTCCTCAGGTGGTGCAAGCTGGGCTTCTTCTTGTTCCATGCCTCGTAAGGTTTCAAGCCATCCAAACTTCTTGTTGGCACGCGGTTGAGGATGTATACTACAGTTTTCACCGCCTCTCCCTAAATTATCCCTGGCACAACCATCGACTTCATGAGACATCGAGTCGTTTGACCGCTATTTGATTGCCCCTCTCCACCATGCTGTTTTGTTGTTGTGAGTAAGCAGTTGTAGTGTTATGCTTGATTCCGTTGTGCTCGAAGAACTCCAAAAACTCATTAGAGTTTAAATAGCCGCTGTGATCAGAACGAAATGCAAGTAATTTGCACTCACATTATGCCTCAGCTACTGCTTTGATCTTGTTGAAGCACCAAAATGACTCGTCTTTCGTCCCGAGCAACTCAATCCACATAAATCGACTAAAATTGCCGAATATGAGTATAAAGTACCTTTTACCCTTGCAGTCGTCGGCATGATTGGGCCACACAAGTCGTTGTGCACCAACTCCAAAGTGGCATTGTGCACGAAACATCGAGGCTTACAGAAATGGTGTCTTGTGTTGCTTCCCAAGTGCACATCTATCACAAAGTTCCACCACATGATTTATGTAGGGGATACCTCGTACCATCTCTTTCCGCAAAAAATTGTGTAGAGCACAAAAATGTAGATGCCGAAGTGGGCGTGCCACAACCAAGCAACGTCGTCCTTTTGAATTTAGAAACACACTGGTGCTGCAAGGTTTAGGGTTAAAGTGTAGAGCTGGTTTTGGGTGAGTGATAGTCGTGCGGGAATCTTATGTGTTTGATCAAGGATGAAGAGCACTCCACCTTCGATAACAATCTTACAGCTATTTTCATCGAGCTGCCCAAGTGAAATGATGTTGCTCCACAAGCTTGGGAGAGGATGTGGTGGTCGCCGGTGAGACACTGGAACATGATCGCGTCTGGCCATGGATGTTCACCGTTGAGCCATCATCTAATAACACTGTGTCATTCACTTTTTCATCAAGAGTCACAAACATCTTCTCGTTCTCGGTCATGTGGCTGCTGGCGCCGGTGCCAAGATACCACTCACCGTATTGTGCACCCATGGGCACCACCTTCTTATCGTTCAGGTATGCCGCCTTAGATGAGTCCTAGGAAGCCTGAGCCAATATCCCAATCTGTTCCCTGAGCAGTGTTGGTTCATCATCTCCCTCCGGCTTGGCGTCCACAAGGTTCGCTTGTTGTTGCTCCCGGTCACGCTCCGCCTTGCGACACTTTTTAGGCCCAATGGTAGGGGATTCCCGGTAGTTACACTTTTCTTTATTGCATTCACTTTTACTCCATTTCTTGATGATGACTTTTCCTTGTCCTCGGATGGCGCCTTTGCTTTTGCTGGAGCCTCGCTTTGCTTATTGCCGCTGCCGGACGAGCCATGCCTGCGTTGTTGCTACCGGGATTTCCACTCCTTCTCTGTGAGGAGTAAATGACCTCCTCCAGGTGCAGTGTGGTTAAGCTCGATGCGCTCCTCCATGAATAAGAGTCGGCCTGTGAGCTTTTTGATGGATAAAGTCTTGAGATCCACTAATGACTCAATTTCCATGGCTATTTGCTTGTACTTTCGTGACACACTCTGAAAGAATTTGAGTACCGCCTTGTGCTCAGTCACCAGATCGCCCAACATCTCGAGGTGAATGACAATCTCCGTGAGTCATATGCCAAAAGACTCCACTCCCTCACTATCTCTAAATATGAGGTTCTTGAATTTTGTCCGACGTGTTTGCGCCATGGCCTCCCGGACCTGCTCAACGCTAAATAGCATGGTTTTGAGCATATCCCAGGCTTTCTTAGCCGTTTGCTTATTGCTAAGTCCATGGACCAGCTCCGGCGAAACTGTGCGGAGCAGCACCGACATAGCCCACCGGTCCTCACGATGATCACCTGGACCATCTTCGACAACATCCCACAAGCCTTGCGCTTGTAGTTAAACTTTCATAAGGATTGCCCAATCTGCATAGTTGGTTCATGTGAAGATCGAAAAGTGCACGACATTGTCGTTCTCCCTTACTACCCGCTCCACGATGCGCGTGTTGACTGCTTCTTCTCCTTGTGCTGCCATTGTCAAAGCAGATCAAACACCAATCAACTAAAAAGGTTTGGATCAAACACCACATGCTCCGATATCACCTGTAGTTTCAGAAACAAGTAAAGTAAGAAAACTCATGCAAGATTTACTAAGGTTTACAGGAAAGAAGAAATATTCACGCTAGAAAAAAATGTAAATGTTTTGGTGCAGTGAAAGTTACTGCATTTTCTAATGTTTATGTCTTATTTATACTGAAAACAAAGATAAAAAATAGGAGTCATGGGTCACACTTTTACTTCCTACTACTTCTCTACTTCTACTTACGAACAAACTCCTACAAACTTGTGCAAGAACTAAATCTATTTACTAAAAATAAACACCCACTTGCAGCAAACTAAACCGAAAAATACCCTCTTAAGCTTGTTGCACTTATTTGATTTGAATGAAGCCGAGTTTCTGACGCATCTCAATGAACTTAACTCGTGGCAATGCCTTTATTAACATATCCGCTAACTGCCTATCAGTCCCAACATGTTTGACTTCCACCTTGCCAGTCTTGATGCACTACCGGATGAAATGGAATTTGGTGTCGATGTGTTTGCTCCTTTCATGATGCACCTAATTCTTGATAAGTTCAATGACCAACTTGTTATCAACCATTAGTTTGAAACTCATTGCATCGCCCCCATTAAATATCCAATGAGTCAACTAAGCTAAACACCTTGGCATGTTGTGGTTGTCGCTACAACATATTCAACTTTGCAAGAGGACAATGCAACAATCTTTTGCTTTTGCGAAGTCCATGTCATGATGCTACTCCTGACGAAGAAAACTATCCCGAAGGTGCTCTTTCAATCATGGATATAGACAACGAGATCGCTATCACTGTTTCCAACCAATGCAATCTTCCCTTCACCCGACTTGTAACAACATCCATAGTTCAACGTACACTTTATGTAACTGAGTATTTGCTTGATTGCATCAATGTGTTGTGTGCTTGGCACCTCCATGTACCGGCTGGTGATACCCACTGCGTTAGCTATGTCCGACCGTGTATTCACCAAGTAGCGAAGGCTACCGATCACTCTTCGATACTTCGTTGCATCTATAGATGCACTCCCATCATTGTTGATCAAATGAAATCCATTCTCCATCAGCGTATGACATAGGTTGTAGTCATCCATGCCGGTGAGCTCCAATATTTTTTCCGCATATGCTCCCTGGAACATAGTGATTTTGCCATTTCCTTGACGCACCTCAATCCACAAATAATAATTAAGTAGACCAAGATCACTCATCTTAAACATCTGCTGTATTTGTGCCTTGAACTTGAGAATGTCTTTAACACTTGTGCCCTTGATAATTAAATCATCCACATAAACACCCACAAACAAGAAAGAATGAGCATTACCTCTCTAATAAACGGCGTGCTCAAGCTGACTTCTCGTGAAATCAAGTGAGGAGAGAGAGGAATCCAGCTTTGAGTTCCATGCTCTCGGCACTTTTCGAAGTCCGTACAAAGCCTTACAAAACTTTAGTACCTTGCCATCATTTTTGTCATTGATGAAACCTATTGGTTGCTGGCCATAAACTTCCTCCGTGAGATCTCCATTCAAGAATGCGACTTCACATCCATGTGGTGTACCTGCCACTTTACATGTGCAGCTAGTGCGAGTAACAGTCGTATTGTTTCCATTCTCGCAATGGGAGCAAAAACTTCCTCGAAATCCACCCATTGTCGCTGAGTCTACCCTTTTTCGACTCTCGCCTTGGGTTTAACCACTTTGCCAATGGGATCCTTCTTTATTTTAAAGGCCCGCTAGAGTCCGATGGCACGGTGACAATCTGAAACTGATGCAAACTCCCTGGTTTTATTGTCGATGATCGACTTCATCTCATCCTTCATTGCGTTCCTCCATGACACATTTGAAAGTGCTTCCTCCATGCTCGCCGGCTCCTACGCGGCCAAGAGACAGTGACCTGGCTTCATTCTTCAATGTTGGTGATCTCATTTATGGCATTGTAGATGTCTGCAATTCACCTATATCACTGAGGTACTGAAGTGGATCTCAGATTTCCATCATGTGTGGGTGGCGTAACCCATGGAATCTACATCGGCATAGCTGTTGGTGTTCACTGCTCGGCTTCCAGCATGATGGGTTCAGGATTTGGTGCTCGTGGTGCTGATGAAGTCATCTTACTAGTCTCCATGGTGTAAACCACCGTGAACATGGTCGATGCTACTGGTCCCGTGCCACTTGACATCTCCCCGCGTACAACCACTTTTCTACCAAATCATAAATCCGATAAGCCTTTGCACCTTCCTCGTGACCCATTTACACCCCCAACGTCGAACGATCTGCAAGTTTATCCATGCCTGGTCCAAGTTTCTTGACATGTGTGGCGCATCCAAAAGTCCTCAGATGGTGCATGTTGGGCTTCTTCTTGTGCCATGCCTTTTAAGGTGTCATGCATTATTTCCCCGTAGTTGAGGATTTATACTGGAGTTTTCACCGACTCTCCCTAAAACATCCATGGCACAACCATCGACTTCATGAGACATCGAGCCATTTCGACCACTATTTGATTGCACCTCTCCACCACGTCATTTTATTGTAGAGATTAAGGATTTAGAGTGTTATGCTTGATGCTGTTGTGCTCGCAGAACTCCAAAAACTCATTTAATTTTAACTCGCCGCCTCGATTGGTATGAAATGCAAGTAAATTTGCACTCATGTTCTGCCTCAGCTACTTCTTTGATTTTTTTGAAGCACTAGAATGCCTCGTCTTTCACCCTATGCAACTCAATCCACATAAATCAACTGAAATCATTGAATATGAGTAGAAAGTACCTTTTACTCCCTGCGGTCGTCGGTGTGATTAGGCCACGCGAGTTTTTGTGCACAAACTCCAAAGGGCGTTGTGCACAAAGCGTCGAGGCTTGCGGAAAGGGCATCCTGTGTTACTTCCCAAGTGCACATCCATCACAAAGTTCCTCTACATGCTCTATGTAGGGATACCCCATACAATCTCCTTCCGAGAAAGATTTTGTAGAGCACAAAAATGTAGATGCCTAAAGCGAGCATGTCACAACCAAGCAATGTTTTTGTATCAACAAACTCACTGGTGCCTCAAGGTTTAAGGACAAAATGTAGAGTTGGTTGTGCGTGAGTGATACCTGTGCGAGCCTCTTGTGTGTTCAATTAAGGATGCATGGCACCCCACCTTCGATAAAAATCTTGTAGTGATTTTCATCGAGTTGCCCAAGTGAAATGATTTTGATCCGTAAGCTTGGGATGTAATATACACCGGAGAGGATGTTGTGGTCGCTTATGAGACAGTGGAACATGATAGTGCCCCTTCCACGAATGTTCGCCACCAAGCAGTCACTGAATCACACTGTGCCATGCATTGTTTCATTAAGAGTCGTGAACGCCTTCTCATTGTCGGTCATGTGGCTGCTAGCGCCGGTGTCAAGATACCATCCGTTGTGTGCTGCACCCACGGGCATCACCTTCTCCTCATTTAGGTACACCGTCTGAGGTGAGTCGTAGGAATCCTGAGCCAACGTCCCAATGTGCGCCATGAGCAGTGTTTATTCGTCATCTCCCTCCGGCTAGTCGTACACGAGGTTGGCATGTTGTTGCTCTCAGTCACACTTTTCCTTGTGCCACTCTTTAAACCAATGGTCGGTAATGCCGCAACAGTTATACTTTCCTTTCATGTGTTCGTTTATACCATCATTGCTTGATGATAACTTTGACTTGTCCCCATACGGTGACTTAACTTTTGTTGGAACCTTACCTTGCTTATTGCCGCTGTCGGACGAGCCATGTTCACGTTATTGTTGCTGGGCTTGCCACTCCTTCCCTGTGAGTGGTAAACGAACTCCTCCAGATACAGGGTCGTCAAGCTTTCCGCGCTCCTCCACAACTAAGAGTCGACCTATGAGCTCTTCGATGGACACAGTTTTGAGATCCATAAGTGACTCATTTTCCATGGCCATCTGTTTGTAATTCTGAGGCACACTCTGAAGTAATTTGAGCACAACCTTGTGCTCAGTCACCGGATCACCCAACACCTTGAGGATGTTGATGATCGTCGTGATTCGCATGCCAAAGGACTCCACTCCATCACTATCTTTGAACGTGAGGTTCTCAAATTTGGTCCCGCGTGTTTGTGCCTTGGCCTCCCGGACATGCCCAATGTTGAAATGCATGGTTTTGAGCGTGTCCATGCTTCCTTAGCCATCTCCTTACCGCCAAGCTTATGGACCAACTTTGGTGAAACTGCATGGAGCAGCACCAACATGGCCCGCCGATTCTCGTGATGATCACAAGGACCATCTTTGACGACATCCCACAAGCCTTGTTCTTGAAATTAAACCTTCATGAGAATAGCCCAATTTGTATAGTTGGTTCGCGTGAGGACCAAAAAGTGCGCTGCACCATCGTTCTCCCTTACTACCCGCTTCGCGATGAACATGTTGACTACTTCTTCTCCTTGTGCTACCATGGCCGAAGCGGATAAAACACTGATCGACTGCAAATATTTGGATCGAACACCACACACTCTGATACCACTTATAGTTTCAGAAACAAGGAACATAATAAGATTCACATAAGGTTTACTAAGATTTGCAGGAAAGAAGAAATATTCACGTTGGAAACAAAATCGCAAATGTTTTGGTGCAGTGAAAGTTACTGCATTTTCTGATGTTTATGTCTTATTTATACTGAAAACAAAGCTACAAAAGAGAAGCCATGGGCTACACTTCTACTTCCTACTACTTCACTACTTTCACTAACTAACAAAGTCCTACAAACTTGGGCATGAACTAAATATATTTAATAAAAATTAACACCCACTTGCAGCAAACTTAACCAACAAATACAACGATGATAAACAAGAAATAAATAAGGGATTGAAACGAGGAGTTTTATATGGGTTCGGAAAAATTGTCATACGTCATGCTTGGAGAATGGTTCGCTATTGATCAATCCGAGATTGGAAAAATTACAAGCACTCAATACTTCCTCCTTTATCTCAAGGATTTACTCTCATTTTTTGTTCCCAAGTTGTTCTTACACTCAATGCTTCTGAAACATTATCTCCATATCCGTCAAATTCTCATATAGGTGCATTTTCTTAACAACAACAGACCTCTTAACGAACACATCTCAAATGAAGTGTAGCTTTATGTTGATGTGCTTCATCCTCTAATGAAACATTTGGTTCTTTGGTTAATTGTATCGCACTTTGATTATCACAAAACAACTCCACACCATTTTGTGCGATGCCGAGCTCACCAGTCAACCTTGTTAACCAAAGAGATTCCTTCACACCTTCCGTGGCAGCAATGTACTCGACCTCCGTTATAAAAAGTGCAACCACCAGTTGTAATTACGCTTCCAACTCACTACACAACTAAATAAGGTAAATACATATTCGGTCAATGACCGCCTTTTGTCCAAGTCACCCTCAAAGTCTGCATCAACATATTTCTCAACTTTGTCTCACCTTCATTCACTCATTTATAAAGTAAACCAACATTTGAAGTTCCCTTGACAAACTAAAGAACCCACTTCGTTGCCTCTCAATGTTCTCTTCTGGGTGGCCATAAAATGACTCACCGGGATAGTTAGATATACTTAATCTGACCATGTACACATCATGGCATACATGAGACTTCAACAACACTTTCATAAGGAATCTGCTCCATACTCGCTTAACCCTCATTGGTCTTTGGTGATGCCTTTGCAATTTTTTTGAAATGAGGCGCCAAAGGTGTTTGAACCATTTTTGCCTCCGATATTCCAAACTTAGCCACCACTTCCGAAGATAATCACACCGAGACACAAAATTTTCACTACATATCCTATCTCATGTGATTTTCATCCCCAAAATTTTCTTGACTGGTCCTATGTCTTTCACTTCGAACTCGCTTCCTAAAAGTTGTTTCATGTTGTGGACTTCATTCTTGTTCTTCGAGGCTATCAATAATGTGTCAACATATAGAAACAAGAATATTCCACTGCCATCAATCTATTTGATTTACACACAACTATCAAATTGCTCCGCAAGAACCCATTTCACACCATGAACTCGTCAAGCCTCAAGTACTATTGTCTCAAGAATTGCTTCAAACCGTTAAGAGATTTTCTAATAACACACACCTTAACTTCATCTCCAACATTGAAAAACCCTTCTGATTGAGCCATTAGGATTTTATCCTCAAGATTCTTATGAAGAAACATATTTATTTAGAGCTCAAGCTCTAAATCATATTGATTTACCATAGCGAGCAAAAACTCAAATGAATGTGTGCTTCACCACATGAGAGTATATCTTATTGAAGTATGCTCGTTCTCTTTGTGTGAAACTCTTAGCCACTGATCTCGCCTTACACTGTGGCTTCTCAAACTCGATAATATCTTCCTTTCATTTGAACACCCATTTATAACCAACCACCTATTGATCTTTAGCCTTATCCACAAGTACCCAAGTCTCGTTCTTGTCAAGTGATGCCATTTCCTCTTCCATTGCACACTTCCATAGCTCTTTGTCTTTTCCCATTACCGCTTCCTAATACGACTTTGGTTCTGAAGCTTCCAACTCTTTAGCAGTAATTAATGCAAAAGCAACAAAAATGGAGTAATCATACCTCTCTAGGCTCGTGTTTCTCTTCTATGTCGGTCTCTTGCCAATTGATACGAGTCTAGGCTCTCGTCATTACTTTCATCTCTTAGCTCTTCAATTTTTTCCAAGTGACCCTCATCACTAGCATTATCTTTATCATCCTGTTCATCACTACAATTCCCCAATACCTCCACATCAATTTCAGCTCTTTCCATAGAACCCTTCGCGCTATCCTTGGCTTCTTGAGTAGCAATGGCCATATAGTACTTGGATTCTCTAAAGACTACATTTTGGCTAATGACATATTTGAATGCTTCACCTTCCTTGTACCAAAGTTTCCAAACTTTCACACCTTCGGGATAACCAACAAGCATACACTTCTTTGCTCTCCGATCTAACTTCTTCTCTCTTTTGTGTATGTAAGCCACACAACCAAATACCTTCAAGTTCTCGAGCTTCGTTGGAGAACCATTCCACACTTCTTCCGGTATCTTGCAGTTCAAGGCCGTTGATGGACATCATTTAAAAAAATGAAATTGTATTAAATATCAAAATTGAGTTACAAAGATTGAAGGTGAACTCCGTGAGGAAAAATCCTGTGAATTGGACTTAGGGTATTGCGCCAATTGATGGGTAACTCTATTTAAATGTCTAGGAATTCAACATATTCGTGGATTATTAAAACTCATTATTAATGTTCTAATATCCTCTATGAGGAAACCTAAGTCAGTTCTCTCTTTTTTAGATAGAATTAATAATTTTTTGGGCACACCTATAATGAGACTAGGAGATAATCTATTTTTGATACATCCTTAAAGTGCTAAGATGAGTGCAGTTGCTTCTGCATTTTTTGCTGAATACACTTGTCGAATTCGTATGGATTCTCCATGGACCATCTATAGCTCTAACATACCATCCGAAACAAGTGGAAGTTGGAGCAGTGGCCATGTAAGTTGTCGTGTTCACGGCTTCTCCCCAAAACCTCTTTGGCAATCTGGCCTTGGATAACATGCATCTCACCCTCTCAAGTAGCGTTCGGTTCATCCGAACCACAAATCCATTTTTGTGGGGAACCCCGTATGGTTTTGTGCCTAACCATCCCTTCTTCCTTGATGAACCGGTTGAACTGATCACTCAAATATTCCAAATCATTATCTGTTTAAAACTTTTAGATTTTCCTCCCGATTTGTACCACTACCATCTTCTTTCATTCTTTGAACTCTCCAAAAGCTTCATCTTTATGCTACAAGATGTAGATCCAAGCCTTTCAGGAACAATCATAGATGAACGTGATGAAATACCGATTTCCACTTAGAGTTGGAGTCCTCGACGGCCCCCACAAATTTAAGTGCACATAGCTCAACATAGTCCGTGCCACCTCCATGAACCGTGTAAACTTCACTCTTGTGTCTTTGCCGTAAATACAATTTCAAGTCACCAATCTTATCACTCCTAAACAAACCTTAATGCTCAACTCTTTCAAACCTCTATCACTCATGTGACACAACCTCTTATACCATAGGCTCACCAAATATGTCTCTTGTGGTTCTATAATCGCCGCCACATCACAGATCAAGGTGCTATCTTGAAAGACATAAAGTTCATGCTCTCTACACCACTCATAACAACTAGCGACCCTTAGTGACTTTCAAGACATTCTTTTCACCTTCCCAACAAAAACTATGTTGGTCCAAAGTTCCAAGTGAAATAAGGTCCCTCCGTAATTGCGGGACATGTCGTATCTCCATCAAAATCCGCTCGATCCCATCGTGTGACTTAATCCGTACCGTGTCGATTTCGACCACCTTACATGGCTTGTTGTTCCCGAGCAACACTTTGCCCATATCGACTTTTTTTAGCTCTCAAACCAACTTTCTACCATGTAGGACTTTATATACACTATAGAAAGAATATGGCATTTTATGTTATCTAAAAAAATTGTATGGGTTTTAATGGATGAAGAAAACGAATTAAAAAAAGGAAAATGCATAGGTGACTCCAGTTTTTTCTTAAGTGTCTGTTTAATTTAAACCTTGACCAACATTTACTAGAATAATTTGATCTCTATGATTGTTGAACGGTGTACACTTCGAAATTTTTGACATAGATATAATGTAAATGACATAAATATCTTCAGTAATTTGGATTTCAGAGCTCGACTAAAGCTTCTGCAGGTCCATGATATGATCCTCATGTCAGCTCTGGTGGTTGATTTGGGACAACCAATGGAAAGCTTACAGGATTCCTGCCACCTGTTTGATTACGACTTGTAGTTGTTCATTATTATCTTATCATTCCCCTTTGTTTCTCCTTTCCTTTAGACCTCTAAATTTTTGAAAAGTAACATTTGACTAACGTATAAGTTTTTTAAAAATACTAATATAACCTTTAGTTGGCAATTTTTTTTGTAATTTAACCATTTCACTATTTTTTTTATCAAAAGAACAATTGTTAAGTCTTTTTTGTTTGATAGCCCTAACTCATTGATTTGAGCCACCACCGTTGTTGCCACCTCACCACACGTCCACCTCCACCCAACTTAGCAGCACCAATGTAGCGTCTCGTCACACCACCATCACCATTAATTTCACCACCACTATACACCCTCCCCTTCTGCTTCCCACTACTCCTTTTCCACCAATCGATACCCATCCTCTCTCCTCGTCCCCGTCAATCCCCTTCCCCTGTATTTCCAAAAAATTCAAGTGATTCCCAACAAACACAACAAGCACACAATCATGCACAACCACTCAGAGTTTTTGTTAACTTTGCCTTCCTTCCCCCGCACAAGAACCACCCCAGTCCAACCACCACCATCATTGAAGCGACGATATTTTTATCTCTTCCCATATTGCGAGAGAAATTGAGAAGTCGTCTAGTCCAGAAATCCCTAGCGTTTGTTAAATTAGGTCAAATGTGTAGTCGATTCCTTCAACTGTGAAACTGGTCTTGCCGGAGAACTCTTGTAAAGATAATGTTCAACGGTGCAACAACGACTTTGACTCCTTGAATGAAGATGACGTGGATTGAGATTGTGATGTGATTGGTCGCATGCTGCAAGTCGAGTCTTTGCTAATTCTCGACGTGTTGAGTTATCTCTCTCCATTAAACTAATTGATGGATAATTTGTCCAATTGTATGAAAATGATGATTGATGAGTGATCCTACGTAAATATTCAAAAGAGAAAAAACAAATATAATTTTAGGTCAATTTATTATTGAATGACCTTCCGGTGTTATTTGCAAGTTCATGCCAAGTTAGATGCATTTGGACACTTTGAAAGAACTGTAGGACAAATTTTCCGAAGGAAAAACCTGGGACGATATATGATAAAAAATTAAACGTCGCCTGAGAGATTCGAACTCTCGCGGGGAAACCCCATGTACTTAGCAGGCACACGCCTTAACCACTCGGCCAAAGCGACTCTGTGCTAAGGTCATTCTAGAGTAAAAGATAATTTTGTAACTAGCGAATCATCAGTTCCTGGCGAATGGCCCAGTACTCTCGTTGGAAGTATATTTCAGCGGAAAGAATTGTGTGTGATTTAAGACCACATTATGTCTCAGTCTTACATAGGAAGTTGATTTTGATTCTTAAGGAGTGATTTTTCCCACCGCAATGCTTTTCCATTCGAACTCATAAGGTGTCGTTTGAATTGACCTTTTCCCGTTTCACTACAGAAGGAGATTCATGTTGTCCTGTTGTTATCAAACGATCTGTGTTTAATTTGTGATCTTTTTATAGAGTTTTTTTTTCCTCTATTGTATTCCTGCATGCCAGGTGTTTGATGAAATGTCTGATTTGTTTGTCCTTTTCTTCTTCCCTTTTGTCATAATCAATTTTTAACTTCTATTGTCAATGTCTTTCTTGCCCACTCTGTTCCCCTGGTGATTTGTTTTTATATCTTATGGACTGGTGCCATGAAACGATGATGATTATGTTTTCATTTGTTGATTTTTGGGAGTTTTGCTACTCAAATCTTCCACGTCATATTTACACCATCTTTGCTTTGTCGGATTACTGAACAAATATATGTGGGATCATGTATACAAACTGGGGCTCAAGTGGTTACTTTGTCTATTACTGTGGTGAGGGATGCTACACCATTGATTTAATGACAACTTCCCTGTTATGTGACTGTTAACGCTCGTAACTCACTGCATTACTTATCTTTATTGCTTGAACAATTCGACATAGTGTGGCAAGTTGCAGACAATGTACATATAGTATATGCGTTTATTCTATGTTTCCATCATTTCCTACTTGTTTCCATGATTTCCTATATCATTCCGTCCAATCAATTTCATTGACTAGAGCTTTAGCCAGTGGGTAGCTAAGAATGATCCCGACGCCTCCAAATTTCTGATTTAAACTGTACCAGTAGTTTAACATGAGGAACTCGAATGGAGACTTGATATAGTAGTGTAGAATAGGAAGCTTATTTCGACCTTGATCGTGTTTTTTTTTTTGTATTTTCCTCAACTTAATGTGACGCATGTACTGTTGTGATCCGCTATGGTTGACTTTCCTTCCATGTAAACTTGGTTTCTGTGTTCATTTATCTGTATTCTGATGTCGTGTTTTTAGATTTAAGAGTTGCTATGCTATTCTCTTAAGGGCGAGGACAAGCCAAAACACGTTTCTTTATGCTTAAAATATTTTATGCCACCAACTCTGTTTCAGGTGGGCTTCAATGAAATTTGGTTGAGTCTCATTTGGTTAGTAATGATGTTTAAACTTTAAAGTAAATCAAGTATATGAAATATTCGGTGCTTCTCTTTTGCCTCATTGAAATTTGGGTCGATCCTCTATCTTCACTTCTATTTGGAATTTTGAATATATTTCCACAGTTTGTAAATATGCTTGTTCTATGTGGTTATTGTTCGTGTGCACTCCTTTCTGTAGCAGTAAAGCGTTCATTTGGTTCAGGAGTGATTCCAGTTCCTCCCCATATCATTGACCACTTCTTTATGAATGCAGATTAAGACTTCCCTTCAGGTGTTGACATTGCAGCGGGATATAGATAAGGTAGCCCTTTAATACTTTTCCTATAAGAAAAAAAGCAACCGTTTTCTAAAAAAATAAATTAATATCTAACCTTTCTTTGATCTTGCTTATAAACTCAAGTGCGAGTATTAAGTGGAAGGGGATACTGGAAAAATATAGATTATAGGAAAAGGTATAAATTGTAGCATTTTATATATTGTGATGCTGTGGTTACAATGTTTTACATTTGCATTTCGGTTTCCTGATTTCGTCCTGTGCTTAGGATTAGAGTCCAGTTAAGCTTTTATTCAATCAAAATCGGCGATCGTCACTTTCATCAGTGTGGGGAAAAGAACAAGAGAGGACGATGATAAGTTCCTGAATCATGGGAAAAGAGTGATCCCTTGCGGAGGTTACTTTGACAGATTGCCGGATGATGTGGTGATTCAGATTGTGGATAGCTTGAATATGAAGGATGCGGCGAAAACATCAGTTCTCTCTCAAAGATTTCCCGGGCTGTGGAAATGATGATCAGGTACAAAAAGAATCTGGATTTCCGCTTGAGAAAATTGTCAACGGCATAATGCACGGACACAAGGGACCCTCCGTCGATTCTCCAACAATCTCCATCATCCAGCAATACGACAGCTTCTAGAACTGGCTTAGATTTGCTAGAACCAAATGCGTCAAGAATCTGGATATAAAGTTCAATTTTGTGGCTTCTCCACCGGATATCTCACATCATGGCTGGGACAAATTGACTTCGCTTACATTAAGGTCAGTTTATGTGAGAAGCCCAGCTCGAAAAGGGGGGTTAAGAAGGGCCTATTCAATCTGGAATCACTGTTTATAGAATCTGCATTTCACCTCACATCCTTGGAAGTTTCATCACAATCGCTGAAGCGATTGGAGTTCAGTCGCTGCAGCGACCTCCACCGCGTAGACATCGGTCTCACACCAAATCTCCAATTCTTCAAAGAAAATGGATGGGCACGGCAGGACCTCCCAGCTGTGCATTAAGGGCGAGCCGCCTAAGCTTTCGCACGTCTGTTTAGACGCTCCATTTTACGACTGTCACCTTTCACACCTTCATAACGCCAGGGTGGAGAAATTGGAGCTGTATATGGGTGAAAATGAGGAATTTATGGATTGGGTTAGCGGTGAAAGGTATCCGAGGCTTGGAAATCTGAAGGAGATGGAGCTCACATTTGAGACCGCAAAACGGAGCTGCTGCTTCTTCGTGATTCTCTCTCTCATTCTTCCTGCCTGTCCTCATCTGCAGCTGAATTTGTATTATAACCATTATTTGAGCCGATTGTTTAACCGCACCTCCGCTTGGTACGAATTGGAAAGAGCTCGGTTACGTGCGAGATCATGCGTACATGAGTGTCTGAAAGTGGTTGAATTCCGCGGTTGGAAAGGGCTGGAAATTGAGGTTGAGGCTGCTAATTTGGTTAAGGAAATTGCACCCAATCTTGACAACATCACTTATGGATAGAGAATTGGGAAGTGTATCGTACTAAAACATGAAAGTATGCTGATATCTCTGTATCACAGAACCTTCTACTGTTTAGTGTATGCTGTATTTTTCAGTAAAGAGTGCAAGGTTGGATAGCAGTTTCGGGGGGAAATTAGTGAGTTCTTGCTGGGTGGGGGGAGTATTCTCAGAAATGGGAGGGTTGGGGGGTTTGGGTTTAAAATGGAAATAAAAGGGGGCATGGGGGCTTTTTTTTTTTTTTTTTTTGTTT
>JAULKM010123800.1:0-37589 GCA_032355605.1 Rubia tinctorum | reverse complement strand
ACAAATCGTAACAAAACCCTAAGATATCACACACAATCAAAATTGAACATCAATTGCACACTTAAGCATGAAAACACCACAAGCATCAAATGCTGAAAATAAAACATCAGACCAACACAGATAACAATACCTAAAGCCTAAAACATGAAACATCAAGTTGAAAACGAGAAATATCAATAACTGTATTTAAAACATCACTGCTGAAAATTAAAAAAACTGACGAATCATCTTTCCTTCTCGATTGCAGCAGCAGTGAGGCAAGTCTTCTTAGACATCTAACAAACAGGAGAAGCAACACAAATATTAGCACAAATCCGTAAGAACAAATCACAAAACACAAAAAAAAATAGAGAAATCCCCAAATATTACTAACTATAATCTACACAAACCCTAGAATATCACATGAACCAAAGAAAGTAAACAAAAATAAAAAACAACAAAATATGGATAAAAATCATAGCGAAGACATTACCTGCAAAAATTAACACAAAACGAAGGTCGAATTGTGTTAGATCTCCAGAAATTGAAGCTAAAACAGGTAAAATTTCCAGAAAATGAAGCGCGTCTTCCTTGCATTCATCGCAAATCACTTTGCGCAAGAAATATGGAAGAAAACAGAGAAAATGAGGGGTCGAATTGCAAGAAGATGGAAGAAAAATGGAGAGGAGAGAGAAGAAGAAGGATTTGTGCTGGAGAAGAAAGGAGAAAAGAGAGAAAGTGTCAAAAAAATATGGAAGAAGAAGAGGAATGATTGATATTTATATCTGGACTTAAATGTAAATTAATAAAATTTCAATTCAAGCCCCTGAACTTTTAAAACTTCAATTGAAAACCCCATGTTGAATTCTTTGCAATTTAATCCCTAGTCTCACTGTAAAACCGTCTTATACAAGACTTTGTCTTTTGGAATAAATACATTTACAACCCTAACTTAAGACTGAAAGTGCTAATATAACCCTGCAATCTCAAAAAGTGCCAATTTAACCCTGTTATATGTGCCAATCTAGCCTTAACTTTCAAAAACAATCGTGGCGATATAGCCAAAAACCCTCATTTCGGCATTGACCAAATGAATTCAAGCAAGATGAGGAAATGAAATGACAAAAATACCCTTATGACAAACCAATCTTTCCTCTTCAAAACATGTCTTTCTTCATTTCTTCTTCAAAACTCAGTCGCCGCTGTGCTCCGTCGTTGTCTCCGCCAGTAAAAACCTCCCCCTCACCGTTGCCACCCTCTCCGCTCCCCCTCGCCACTGCCACCCTCATTCCTCTCTCCTTCCCTCACGGTTCCTCCTCTCTCTCCCCTCCCCTCCTCCCCTTTGCCGTGTTGGAAACCTTAGCCTCCGCCACCCTCATCCGCCTCGTTTCTGCTGTCGGCCACCACCACTCATCGTCGTCTTTTCCGTCAGCCAAGCTAGACATGTCGTAGGCCCAGTGAACCCTAGCATCCTCTTTGTCGTTGGCTACCACCGTTCGCCGTCGTATTTGCCGTCAGCCAAGCCAGATGCGTCACTGTGGAGCGCCGATCATCAAATTGAGTACATCCAATGAGACATCTCAGATCCAGAGAACGCACGATTGAAGCTCTCGAAACTCATTGATGTGATTCGGCCAACAGATCTACGGAGAAAGAAAACTGTGAAGTCAGCGGCGAAATATTGAGGAATTTGGTCGACGTAATTTTCCCCAACTTCCTTCATTTACGACACGTGTGGCTGGGCGGGAGAGGAGAAGGGTAGGAGAGGTGGTGGCAGGTGGTTGGAAGCGGGAGGAGAGGTGATAGCGGCTCTGTGTGCGGCGGTGAGGGAAGAAAGATGATAAAACCCCCCTTGCCGGGAAAGAAAGAAAATGAAGAAAACGGGCGAGAGAAAACATGGGGGAAGAAAGAAATAGGAAATGAGGTTTCCAGCTTTTTATTTATTTATTTAATTCAAGGGCAAACTCATCTTTTCCATAAAATCCAGCCATAAATTTTTTTTACTAAAAAGTCAGCGGAGTGAAAAGTTAGATTGATAATATCTGAAATTTCAGCATTATATTGTCACTTTAAAACTAAAGTTAGGGTAATATTACCATTTAACTCTAGTATTTATCATTGGTTGAATCAAAGGTCTTACTGGAATCAGGTGTGTTATTGGGTAACTCTCATCTGCTAAATTATTGTAATTTGTACAGTGCAGGAGGTTTAAAATAACGTTAATTTTTACAGTCTCTTACAAGAGTCAAGTACCGTGCAAGTTGCAGACAATGACATAAAAGTTGGACACTCGGACCCGTTGGTTACGTTTTCATGTTGAGTCGTAGTTGTTCTCTGCAGTACTCAACTCCAATAACACAGAGTATAAATTGAGGTGGACAGAATGCAACAGCCAATCGCATGATTAGCCTACTAAAATATCTTTGAATATCAGTACTCCCTCGTTTCTTTATAAGTGACACAATATGTTTAGTAACTTGAATTTATGTAAAAAAAATAAGTGGATGAAATTGAATGTAGAAGTTAAAAAATATAATGAGTGGATGAAATTGAATTTTTTTTTTCCAAAAATGAAATGTGTGTCAATATAAAATAAATAATCCAAAAAGAAAAGTGTGTCAATAAAAAAAAACAGAGAGTACATAAAGGTTGAGTTTTTTTAGTTTTCTTTAAACAATTAATGCTTTTGTATTCCCTCCGATTTTTTTAATATTAGCACTATTTCATTTTTTATGGTATTTTTATATTTGCACCTCCCTCTTTTGATAATTTTGAGATTATTTTCATCCACTAAAATTACTTTTTACTCTCTCAATATAACCTCCTTCACACATTTTACTTTTTTTTAAAAAAAAATTGTGTCTATTATTTGGTGCAAATATTTTGTGACCAGAGGGAGTTTTTGAATCACTAGGCCCTATATGGTTAATCAAATTTCATTTCATTTTAATTCAACAAAATATAAATAATCTCATTTTAGTTTACTAAGGTGGGATAAACTTTTTTCACCCTGTTCAGTTCATGGTTTATAGACATTTTCCATTCACAAAAATGCAGGAAAATTAGAAATATTGTATTCGATCTCATTATTGTAATAGGATAGGTTATTCAAGGGAAGGGGAAAAAATTTCCTCTCCTACCATGTTATTTTATGGTAAAATCAAGGAAAAACTATAAACAAAGAAGAGTCTGTCTCTTGAAAAATGGTATTTCCATAACTTATGGAAAGACCAATGTTTAAACTACGAATTAGAAGAAATCAAGATAAAATTTTTGGGTTGCATTAAATCGGGTCATAAACTTATAACTACTGCACGTTGCATAATCAATTTTTAATATTGCAACTAATACTTTTCTATAATTCTAATTCAACTTCACTTTTCCACGTGCTTATGGGTCTTTCCCAAGACTTTGCCAACAAAGAAAGCATTATATTGAATAAATGAAATTTAAATTTAGAGGTCAGAATATGATTAACATTTTTATCGGGTTAATTTCAAATAAGCACCAAAACCATGGAACTGAATTTGCAAACAAATGAGATAAAAACCCACATGGACGGCTGTCTTTCCTGCACATTCCCGACATCCACTATATTCTGCACATCTCAGTGGTTACGACCAGGAGCCGATTGCTCTGCCGTTGAAAATCGTTCCTCTTCCGCATCTCCCCAAAGATCATCAATAGTGCCGCGACTGCCATCAACACCAAAATCCATATGGCCTGAGTTTAAAGAATCTTACAATCATCATCGGAATTATGAGTTTGAAGTGATCAACGGGTTGACTGGAAGTACCAATATAATGAGTAACCACCTCTACTAACTGAATGACATCCTTGAAAAAATCACGGTCAATCTCAATATAGTATTTACGCTCATGAAAAATAGGATTAGCCCCAATGTGGAAAACCGCTTGACTGTCACAAAAGAGGCGCAAAAGGGATGTTCGACCAACACCGTGTGAACAAAAAAGAGACTTGAGACAGGGCAATTCGCAACATACAACAGCCAAATCCCTATATTCGACTTCAACAGACGAGCAAAAGACTATAAGTTGCTTCTTAGTCTTCCAAGAAATAGGCAATTCTCCAAGTATTACAAAATATTCTAACAAAGAGTAACGTGTAATGGGACACACAACCCACTCAGAATCACAATAAGCTGTCAACTGCAACGAGATAAATCATGTTGTTGCTCCATTATAAAATATGTCGATTTGGCCACCAACAAACTAGAATCATACAAAATATCAAGGGCATATTTTCGTTGAGAAAGAAACATCCATCTTGACCGTGAGCTATCTCAATTCCAAGAAAATACTTAAGTGGACCAAGCAGGACTTGAATTCATTTAAGAGAGCAGAACAAGTACTAGAAATAATCACATCATCAACATAGACGAACAATGTAAAAAAATATCGTGTGTAAGAGAATAAAGAGTATGCTGCCTTACTCTGCACGAAACTGACACATTGAGAGAAGCGAACATCTTAGAAAACCAATAACAAGGAGTCTGGCGAAGAGCATATATAAACTTTTGAAGCTTGCAAATAAGATAAGGGTAAGAGACACGATATCCTGGAGGGGGACACATATATACCTCTCATTTAAGATCGCTACGCAAAAATGCAATATGAGCATCCATTTGGTGAAGTTTTCAACTGTGATCACGACAGAAGAAAAACACAAACTGAACTCATCCTAGCAAACAAAGTAATGGTCTAAGTAATGCCAGTCCCCTCAATTTGATAATTACCTAGAACAAAAAGATGTGCTTTGTGTCGTTCGATCGAACCACTAGACTTGTATTTGATACAAAAAACTTACTTGCATCCTATAGTAGACTTTCCTGGAGGAATAGAGGATCCAAGTATTATTTCTCTCAAGAGCGCCAATTTCATCCAATATTGCCACTTGCCAATGTGCAAACCGAGACACTTCAGTATAAGAAGCGGAATTTGTGCTAGAAGTTACTACACCAAAAAAGTCTAGAATGTGAAATCAAAAAATTATCACAGGAAGCAAAATTAGCTATAGGCTAAAGACTAACTAAGGACATCGACGATGGTGAATGCGATGAAGCAGAGTGGGGAGACTGGTGCAAGTGTAAAACAAGACATAATTCTTCAAGTGAGGAAGTGGATAATGAACAAGCAAACTCTATCGAGTAGGCTCTGTCACTGGTGTAGACTTAGGTGTCAGTGTATAAGCTATCTCAACTGCAACGGTGGAGGTGGTAGGCGGTGGTACAGGCGACGAATGTAGTTGGCGGCTTGACTATGGATGCAAGCTCAAGCGAAGAGAAATGACGTGGCTCAGATGTCAATGGTGAATCTGCAAGCTGTATGAAGGACCAATCTGATGACATCTCAATCACTGATGATGGATGACAGAAGGAACTGGCTCTAAAACATGTGCAAATGAAAACTGGTCTTCATAGAACACAACATCAATGCTTGTCAAACAAAGAGTGTTGATTCAAGATCATAAATGTGCCATCCTTTCTTTCCAACAAAATAACCAAGGAAGACACACTTGTGACTACGGGAAGGAAATTTATCACGTCTTCTGGAAAGTTGAGAAAAAAACTAACCAAACACACGTAAGAGAGTGTAATTTGGCACAGGACCATGTGACAATTGATAGGGAGTTTAACCATCTAGCAAAGGATTAAGCGTGCGGTTGATCAGATATGCCGCAGTCAAAACACACTTAACCCAGAAACCAATCAGTAAATGAGCCTGAAAATGAAGAGCACAGGCAACATTAAGATGATGGCAATGCTTTCTCTCAACCCGACTTGATGCTGAGGCGTATCAACACAGGACGTCTCAAATATAATTCATGCTTCAGCAAAGAAAGATATAAGAGGTAAAACTCAGTCCCATTGTCAGCTCAAACCAGTCAAACTTGGAGCTACTTCTGGCAACTACTTCGAACATAGCACAAAATTAATAAGTCTGGTAGTTAATTCTGACTTAGAAGCTAGAATATGAACCCAAACAACTTGGAAATAATCAATAAAAGTTAAAAATAATATTCTCCACTAGTAGAAGGTAAGTTATAAGGCCCCCAAATATCACAATGAATCAACTCAAATAGCTGGCATGTTTTATTTGAGCTTAAAGGAAAACTATTCCTGGATTGTTTTGCTCTATGATAGACTATACAAAGAAAGTGACTATTAAAATCAGAATGTCTATCATTAACAAATGATATAATGATAGACTGGTGCTAGATACCAGGGCTCAAGTATTTTCCAGGGCTCAGATATTTTTCAGCACCGGTTTTGTCTGAATGATATACACTGGTGTAATACCAATGTTTATGAATAATCCATCACTGATTCACTAAATACTGGTACTAGATACCAGGGCCTTTGAAAAAAAATGTCTGAGTTTGAAATTTTCCAGCATTGATTTTGGCTGAATGACATATAGCGGTGCTAATACCGGTGCCTATAACTAAAGTAGTAATTTTAGCGGGAAAAATTGTGGTGGGAAAATAGCTAGCACCAATACAGGTTATAATATGCCGGTGCTATGAGTGCATTTAATGCTCACCTACCTTTTTTGGGTAAAAAGTGGTTTTTTTGGAGAGAATGGTGTGTTTGTAATATTTGAAGGCCACATTGTAATTTTAAAAAAAATGTGTAGAAGTAATCGTTGTTTTGATTCGAGACCCCTTTGTTCCCCTGTTCAAGCCCAAATTGGGAAGTAAAGGTCGTTTCTTGGTGAATTGCACTTTGGTGTTGTCAATTTTGTGATTCAATGCCACCAACTTTCTTGGAGGGATCTAAGTGCAGAAGGTAAAAAATTTACTCGTAACTCTAAATTGAAATCCACTCGAACGTGATCCTACCAAATATACCTACCAAATGCACCCTCAATGTATTTTCCATGCCTATAAGGGAATATTCATAAAAAATAGGGCACAAAAACATATCAATAATCCTATCAGATTTCACTTTGTAACTTCTAAGTAATCAACCACGAGTTACTTTAGAACATGTACTAGCACTTTTCAATGTTTACCAAAAAAATAATTTATTTTATGCTTCCATATTTATACTAGAATAATGAAAATCATATATTTAGGAGAAATGAGTAATGGGATAACACAATTTTGGGCCACAATGTAATTTTCCAAGAATTTATAGAAGTAATCAATGTTGACTTTCGAGTCCCTTCTGCTCACCCATAGATGGCCAAATTTCAAAGTTATGATATTATATTATTGAATTGTATATTGGTGCCACCAATTTCGTGATTCGATGACTCCAACTTTCTTGGAGGGACCTAAGTGCAAAAAGTAAAAACTTTACTAGTAGCTCCAAATTGAAATCCGCTCGAACGTGATGCTACCCTATACACCCCATTGTATTTTTCAAGGCCATAACAAAATATTTATCAATAATCAGGTACAAGAACATATCCATAATCCTTTCTGATTTCCTTTTCTTACTTTTAATTAATCAATTTTAAGTTACTCTAGAACATGTACTAGCACTTTTCAAAGTTTCATCAAAATAATAATTTATTTTATATTTCCATATTTATGTAAGAATAACAAAAATCATGTATTTTGGAAAGAATGATAATGTCGTAATAAAATTTTAGGGCATAACGTCATTTTTCACATATATGTTAGAGGCTCTTCCGTTCACCCAATGTACCTCGAATTTCATAGATGCAATCGTCTCTTATTTTATTGCATTTTGGTGTTTTCAATTTTTTGATTTGCGGCCTCCAAAATTCTTCTATGGACCTAATAGTAAAAAAAAATTTAAAAATAACTTAGAGATCAAGTAATACCAACACTGACTTTGCTTTCATTCATACCGGAGGGAAAATGAATTTCTTGAATTTTCATTCTTAATTTTGGAGGGACTGTTTAAAATTTTGAAATATTGGACTCAGAATTGGTATCAGATACTTAGGCACCGGTATGTACGCCGGTACTCCATACTTAGAAATTTTCGCAGATTTGCTTTCGGGTCCAAAAATAATAAATGTACTCCATTTAAAGCAGCCCTAAGGAGCTCCTTTTCATATAAATAGGCACCAGTATGAGCTATTTTGGCACCAAATATTGTACTGGTGCTCCATACTTAGAAAATAATTCTCATATTTGCTCTCAGATTCAATTTTTTAATTAAAAAACCCATTTAAAGTAGCCTTAAGCAGTTGTTTTCATATACATAGGCACTGGTATTTGTACATGTACCAGTGCTGGAGACTTAAACATATTAAAAATGAATTAAATCAAGAACAAATCAAGAACATGCAAGAATCAATTATAAAACACTTAGGCCTCATGATTCATAAACTAAAACTCGTTATTCTCTGCAAATAAACAAATTAGGTACTCATGATATGCATATAAAAATCACAAAAGAAAATATCTGAAAGCATGGTGTTGAATTAAACTAGGAAAATAAATTACTCACAGAAAATGGGATCCGTTTGAGCAAAATGGACCATCTGCGGCAGAGCAGATTCTAGAAATGATCAGAAAAATATGTTTGCCAAAATCTCAACAAATTCTAGATTAAAAAGTGCGTCCATAAATGTCTACAATGATGCCTCTTATATACAGAAGAGGCTCAGCACAAAATATCATCCAAATATATTCCAAGTTTGAATTCTAAACTTATCCTTATCTTAATGATAGATAAGGATAAAATCTCTATAAAATTTCCAATCAAATCTGATCATACCTTCATTCAAATCTGATCTAATCAGCTCCAAATCAGAAATAACTATGATCTTCATGCTTCCCACGTGGCTACACCATTTCTGCGCACATTTGATTGTCTCCTTTTTACCAAATTTTCCATATTCTCCTTGATTTCCCCATAATTCCTCTTGAGCACCAAAACATGTAACCTTTAACAAATCAAACACCTAAAGTGCAAATTAATCTAATAAAATCACAATAAACCCCAAAACTAAACAACATAATTTATATGAATCAACCGTAAACTAGGGTTTAAAACATTGGGAATTAGGGTTTGAGAACCTTGGGATTTTGGGTTTTGAACCGTGGGATTTTCAAGGTGAACTTGAAAAGTTTGGGCTGATTTGAATAGTTTACAAATCTTGGGGGCTGTTTTCAAATTTTTCCTAAATTGAAGTTGTAATTTAATCCTACTTGCTTTTGGATAATAAATTGATTTTTAAAGTGAATCTATTACTGAATTCTTATTGATTTGGAGTTGTGAAAAGAAATAAAATTCTGATCGGGCAAATTGAAAAAGGAAACTCCAAATCCTAATCAGAATAGGAAAAGGAAATCAAAACCTATTCGGATTAGGAAACAGAGAAGGAATTTCGGGCAAGGCTGAAAAAAAAAGAGGAAAACTTATTCTTACAAGAATTTGGATTTGGCTCTTGACTCCTATTCGGTTTAGGAAAGGGTAATTAAATTTTCAGAACTTTTGTTGCCTATTTAAAACCTTATTCTTTGATCATAATTTATTCAATATAGCTCCAATTTTTAGTCATTCAAATTGAATTTTGTTACTTATTCTCTTAAGAATGTGAAATTCTAATTCATGGAGCCATTTTTAGAGTTGGTCATATTGTAATTTTCAGAATAAAAATAGCTGTACTTATTTACCTATTTAACTAGAAACTGCTTCAATTAAACTAATTTCACTCGTCCTTGTCTTTCCATCGTGAGTTGTGCGTGTTATAAAATTTGTGAGCGACCTACTAAGCAAACATGAAAGGGGGACATTTTTCTACTAATCGTTTTGATTTTCTTAGCAGTACTTCAAAAAAAATGGCAGAGGACAATCTGAATGTCCCGCCTTTTGTTAGCAATCCCAACAACCCATTGGCGCCTAATCCATATGTTCAAACTGGCGACCAAAACTGTGAGGAAACACCTGACAACTGGGCCAACTATCGGTTCAATTAACAAGAAGATTTAGATTTAAATCAATAGGCGGTTGTGATGAACGCACTCATGAGTGAAGTGCAAACACTCTCGAGCAGGTGGAAGGATACTAAGAATGATGATCTCAACCGTGTCATCCATAGTTTTCACGGTTAAGGCAGTTTGGAGGAAGGATCTATGCATGCTTCGGAGAAAGGATCACGTCGAGGCTTTAGGAAGCGCATCAAGAGACATTCTCAAAGGATGCCTAGTTTAAGTTCTTCGAAAAGTTTCGATTTTTCTTGTGACATTTCTCGATTTGATGGAGCACACAATGCGAAAAAAGTATTGTGATTAGGAACGATAGATGGAAAACCTGTTCAAACTCATCTGTGTCGTCCAAAGTTTTCATGGTTATGGTAGTTAGGAGGAATCATCTTTGTATGCTTCAGAGAAATGATCAAGTCGAGGCTCTAGAAAGAACAACAAGAGGTATTCTCGAGGATGCCTAGTTTGAGTTCTTTGGAAAGTTTGAATTTTTCTCGTGATATCAAAGGTTTAAATTACAATATTCCTGAATTCGATGGAGCACACAATACAACAAAGCATATTGATTGGGAATTACATATTGAAAACTTGTTCAAACTCAACAAGTATTAAGAGAATAAGAAGCTAAAGCTGGTGCAATACTCCTTCACCAATTATGCAGCCGAATGGCGGAAGAATTTTAAGGAATTGAGATCATATGATGGGAAGAAGCCAGTTTCGACTTGGGAAAGATTGGAAACCAAACATCATTATTTCATGTTCCAACTACATATCTAATAGAGAAACACTCTTATTTGAGCAATATGAAGCAAGGAAATCTATCTATGGATTAATACTAGAAAGATCTTGAACTAACCATGAGAAAAGTAAGGATGCAAGAAGATGACACATTTGTGAAGAATCGGTTTATCGAGGGCTTAAGGGAGAATCTCCAAGTACCTGTTAAGCTTCAACATCATGTGTCGATGAGAGACTTATTTGTGAAAGCAGGGTTGGTTGAAAACATGTTAAGGCCAAAGAAGATTACACCGTGATGTTTTACTAATCAAAGACCACGATTTGATTCAGGAAACACTAATTTTGGCCATGAAAGAAGGGCAACTATGGGTGGTCGTGGTCCTACCCCAACATACTCAAATACGACTTATAATAGTAATGAACAAAGAATGGCTCCCTCGAACCAAATTCCAATCAAAATCCAAGTAAGTCTACTTCTTCCTCGCCAAATATAGTTTCTTCTTATAACTCCTACTTGTTTTAATTGTAAGGAACGAGGCCATTTGCGATCCAATTGTCCTCGTCCTCAAATCATGAAAACATTGGAGGAAGGAGATGATGAAGATGAATATGGTGAAATGCATGCACTTTATGAAAGTGAAGAAGAAGTCAGTGAAGAGATCATCGTTGATGATCAAGGTGTTTAAGGCTTCTCAAATCTCAAGTGGCCGAATATGAGATACAATGTTCTTATATCATTCATACGCGTTTCTTTGTGAAAGACAAAAACTACTTACTATGATGAAGGATCATTTGCTAATACTATTTCGAACCTTTTAGTAAAGTTGCTAGCCTTGCCTGTTACTCAACATCTATCTTCATAAAAAAAATGAATTGGTTAAATGGTTGTGGTGATCTTAGGGTTACTAAAAAATACATTTATTAATTTACTAAATAAAATTACCATGATTCTATCATTTATGATGATATTCCTATGGATGGTAGTCATATTTTGTTGGGAAGGCCTTGGTAGTTTGATAGGAAATCGATCCACGATGGCTTCACCAACAAAATCATAGTGATCAAGGATAGGGTGAGGTTTACTTTGAATCCTTTTTCTCCTCTAGATGTTTTTAGGCTCAAAAGTGCATGAAAGTCGACAAAGAGACAGTGATGGCCAAATCAACCCCTGCATGAACCGTGTCACCTTTTGTACGGACTGTGTCACCTAATCAGCCTCCTCGATTAGCTTCAACATGCATGGAGCGTTTCATCCTCGGCACGGACCGTTTTAGACCCTAAGTCAGCCTCACCAAACCCTAATTCAACCAAGGATCCAAGTAAGTAATCCAAAATGCTATATTCATATCCTAGTCCTTTAACTTCTATCCTTAGGATGCAATCTGAATTACCTCGTGATTCTAATCATAGTTTTTATGCTTCTGTGAGGGATGTGAATCATGCTATAAATAATAAATCTTTCATCTTAGTCTTACTTTATAAGGATACTTATTATGAGAAATATGATATACATGTGCATGTTCCTATACATTTTTCTAAGTTGTTACAGGATTTTGAAGATATCTTTCCTGCGGAACTTCCTCATGGCTTACCTCCAACTTGAGGCGTAGAACACCAACTCGACTTGGGGCTAGATTTTGTGATACCTAATCGACTTGCTTACAAGAAAAATCCAGAGGAAACAAAGGAATTACAACAAGAAGTTGAAGGTCTACTTAAAAAGGGGTATGTACGTGAATATTTAAGTCCTTGTGTCTTGTCTGTTATTTTAATTCCTAAGAAAGATAAAACATGGTGAATGTATATTGATTATCGTGCAATTAGCAATATAACTATTAAGTATCAACATCATAGACCTAGGTTAGATGATATGCTTTAGGATTTACATGGTTATGTGATTTATATTAAGATTGATCTTACTCAAGGTTATCATCAGATTCGTGTGAAAAAAGAGTGATGAATGGAAAACTATATTTAAGACTAAGTTTGGATTGTATGAATGGATCGTTATGCCTATTGGTTTTACTAATGCTCCTAGTGCTTTTATGTAGTTGATGAATCATGTCTTAATAAAGTCTATTGGTCAATTTTTTGTGGTTTACATTGATGATATATTGATCTATTATAAATCGATTAATGAACATATTGAGCATGTTAAAAATGTTCTACTTGCACTTTGTGATGCTAAATTATATGCAAACATCAAGAGGTGTACCAAATATTGAATTAAATTTGATGAATCCAATATCAAAGCCAGAAAATCTTAGCTGACCCCTACCAATACCAACCATCTGCATTCTTTCCATGGTTTATCTAGTCTTTATCGAAAGTTTGTGCGTGATTTCTCGTCTATTGCTGAATCTTTAAGTGAACTAGTTAATTTTTTTTAAAAAAAAATCAAGTGGGATGAGAGTCAAGATAATGCTTTTAATGAATAAAATTTGCACATATGTAATGCTCATGTTCTTACTTTACTTGGTTTTGACCATACTTTAGAGATTTATAATGATGCATCGGGCATAGGAATTGGGGCTACTCTTATGCAAGGGAATCGACCTATAGCCTACTTTAGTGAAAAGCTTAGGGGAGGTTCTCTTAACTACATCATCTATGACAAGGAATTTGATGTTGTTTCGAGGGCTTTAGAAATGTGGCAGCACTATTTGCTTCCTCGTCGGTTTGTTTTTCACATTGATCATGAGTGGTTGAAGTATTTGAAGAGTCAGTTGAAGTTAAATAAGTGTCATGTTAAATGGGTTAACTTTATTTAAACTTTTCCATGTGCTCTTAATAATGAGAAAGGTAAAGATAATGTAGTGGTTAGTGCCTTGAGACATAGACATGCTTTGATTACACATATTAATTGTGGCATTCTTGGCTTTGCTTTTATGAAAGATTTATATGAAATGGTCCTAACTTTTTATCTGATTATAATCCATGTGAATCTGGTGCTTTTAAGAGGCATGATGGATTCGTGATTTGTGCCTCAATGTTCAATGTATTAATTAATTTTTCGTGAAACTCATTCCGGGGAAGTTAAGATTCATTTTGGTGCTCTTAAACCATATAAATTGTTGCATGAACACTTCTTTTGGCCCAAGATGGCACTTTATATTGATAGGTTTGTAGGACTTGTATTGAATGCTTGAAACTAAGTCGACTACTAAGCCCTATGGACTTTACTCACCCTTGCCAGTTCCTATGCATACGTGAGTTGATATCTCCATGTACTTCGTCCTTGTTTTGCCAAAATCTCAATCAAGTAAAAATTATATTTTCGTTGTGGTTGATCTTTTTTCGAAAATGGCACACCTCATTCCTTGTAGGAGAATCGATGATGCAAAGCATGTGGCATATTTATTCCTTAAGAGGGTGGTTTGTTTACATGGAATTCCTGCAAGCATAGTGTCTGATCACGACAGTAAGTTCTTATCCTACTTTTGGAATACACTATGGCGGAAGTTGGGTAGTAAGTTGTTGTTTTTTACTGCGTGTCATCCACAAATTGATGGGAAAATGGAGGTCACCGGCTGTATATTGAGCACTCTTCTTTTTGTCTTGGTTCATAAGAACTTGAAGAAATGGGAAGCTTGCATTCCTATAGCAAAGTTTTCTTATAATCAAACTATTCATTCTTCTACTTCTTTTTCTCCATTTGAATTTTTTTATGGTTTCCCACCTATTACTCCACTTGATCTTATTACTTTGAATTTCAAACATGTTAGGAACCTTGATTAAGAGAACAAGGCTGATTTCGTGAAGTAATTGCATGAGAAGGTTAAGCTAAGGATTGAAAGGACAAATGCTCAGAATACGGAGAAAGCAAACCATGGTCGAAAAGTGGTGGGTTTTGAACCAGGTGAGTGGGTTTGGCTACATCTTTGAAATTAAATCTTTCCTAATGCTCAAAAATCTAAGTCGAGTCTGCATAGTGATAGTTATTTTCAAGCACTTGCAAATAACTATCACTATGCAGGGAATGATAAGAATATTAAGGATAATTCCATATATGAAGATATGTCAAGGCTTGATAAACATTCTAAGGTCATGTTCGAAATCCTCTAAGTGATTTGGCATGTCTTGTGACTAGGTCAAGGAAGAAAATTAGAGATGCGGCCTTGAATGAATAATTTGAAGATCACAAGAGAGATATGTTGGATTAATATCACTCTTGTCTCCAAGGATTAAATTAATGAAGATGAAAATAAATGAAGCGTCTTAAAAGAACCGGCTGGACCTTCATTTAGCGTCCTGGTTCAACAACAATTTATAGCTTTCTTAGTTTAGGTTTTATAGTATTTTGGCCCATGAATATCTTGGCCATGTTGACCCAATTTGACATAATTCATGGCTGCATTTAGATATTGGAAGATCAATCAAATCTGATTAGATTTGGAAAGATTAAATAAGATTTGGTAAGATATAATAAGGAAACATTTAGATATGCTTTAGCTTATTAGATCGGCCAATATTAGGTTTGAATTAGGAAGTTTAGTTAGATATGGTTTTAACTTCTTAAAACTGTCATAAGTCATTCCAGTTTCAGTCATTATTTACCTATTCCCATCTAATGATGGCCAAACCTATACCTATAAATAGTGGATGGTCTTCAACGTCTTATAAACCTTTTACAATCAAATACATCATATTCTGAGTTTAAATTCATTGCTTATTCAAGTTTTTAAACCTTTAGGTTTTGAGCTTTTCGATTTAGTGCTTAGAACTAGTCGGTTTTTTTTTTTAAAACATGCAGGTGGTGCTTGGTTCCTGGAGTAGGCCTTGTGTCATTGAAACTCAATTTTTGTTCATTAATTGACTTCGAGTGTGCCTTCTTCGAATAAAGAAGGTGTTTCGATCCACTATTTCACTAGTGTTTCTAAACATTCTGCAAACAGAATTTTCGTGAGGAGATTCATATCACAAATATTATTCAAACCTATTAAAATCTAGTAGCTCTGGTTTCAGAAAAGAAGAAGTAAAAGGGTTTTATGTTTCATCTTCCACCAAAGGTGAAACTTGGTTAGTGTTGTGACCAATTGTGCTAAGTAAAAAAATTAAGAACGAAATAATTTACTCCTTCCATACCAGCTAGGGATGATCATGGGTCTAGGACTCGACCAAGACCCATAGGGTCTAGACCCGTTGGGTCGGGTATGGGTCCAAAAATTTAGACCCATCGGGTCTAGGTCCGGGTATGGATCCGAGTATGGGTCTAGATTTTAGAAATGGGCCCGGGCCCGGGTCTAAAATATTAAGACCCAAACCCAACCCGTACACCCATATTACCTTAACTATATATTTTCTTTATCCTCATTTCTAAATTACTTTCATATTTTCTTTGTATTTTTATTTTTAATTAATAAATAATTTGTATTGTATATTTTTTCTTGAAAAATTAACTCATGTCCATATTGAAATTGAATTATTTATATTTAAGGTAAAATATTTTATTTAGTGAAGAAAAAAATTAGAAAGTTAGACCCGTTTAGGACCCAAACCCCATTTTGGACCATCGGGTTTGGGTATAGGTCTAAGATTTTCAGACTCTACAGGTCCGAGTCAGGTCTGGGTCTAACTAAATTTTTTAGGGTCGGGTCTGGGTCTTATTGGACCCGACCCATGATCATCCCTAGTCCCAGCTGAATCTACACACTTTCCTTTTGTGTCTGTCCCTCGTAAATCTGCACACTTCCCTGTTTTAGAAAAATTCAGCTTTTTAAAGATATAATTACCCTTACATTTTGCTCATTTTACATGAACTCAACCCATTCCCACAAACCCCTTTTTACTCCTCAACCTTAAATTTTCTTTTCCAAAACTCACCTTTTTTTATCTCCCATCTTCTGCCTCCCCCACTGTCTTCCCCCCTCTACCTTTGCCTCTGACCACTACCACTTCCTCCGCCTCCGACCACCACCCCTCCCTCCTCCTCACCTCCTTCACCGCCCCTCTGTTCCCTCTGCCTCCTCTCACCTCTGCCTGTACACCTTCCTCCGCCTCCACCACCGCCCCTTCCTCCGCCTCGCCTCCTGTTCTTTAAGAGTCACCATCGTAAACACCCTATGATGCCACCACCAGTTCCATCATCACTCTTCGCCTCTCACTCCACCACCTATCTCAGCTGTACCCACCCTCATTCATCCCCCCACCAGACCTGCCAGACTTACCGCCTTTGTCAAACTCACTCACCGGACTCTGTATGCAACAGAGATAGAGTTTTCTAGAGAGAGGCGATGCGGGGAAGACGGATGTGGAGGCGACGCGGAGAGAGCTCACCAGAGAAAGGTGATGTGGAGAGAGCTTGTTGGAGAGCAAGGTTTTGGCAAAGGGGAAGAGGGAAAGAGTGAAAGGCCAAGGCCGTAAAGAGGTAGGTGGAGGCGGTGGAGGCCGGAAACGATGTGGCCGAGGAAGGGGGCTCAAGCGGGAGGCGGAGAAGGGAGGCGCTGGACAGAATTTTAGATTGGGCGGAAGGAGGTTGAAGACAAGGGCAATGCTGTCTTTTCACATGGGTCAAATCTGAAGAGAAATTTTCTCTCTCTGCAGATTCCCCTGGGTTGGACGGATTAATAAAGTTCTATAACATTTTGTACTAAACTAAATTGTACATTTTTTTGACGATTTTAAACATTCATGTTTAATTATTAATATCTTTAATTACTATATTATATAAAAAGATGACATTTAAAAATACACGTTACAAAAAATATCAAACAATATCTAATGCAATAAAGTCAAATATACGGCTAAAGTTGATTGAATCACTATGCAAACAGAGATTTTCAAGAACTGAACACCACTTGTATCAAAGTACGATGTATGTTGTCCAAACGATAAACACCTTGAAAAACATTAATCGACACATTCATTTATATAGAACTCCTAATATAATAACATAAAATAAATCACGAGCACACGATCTATACAACCAGATCGGACAAAATACGTCAACATGAACAACTAAACTGAGTGATCATCGTGAACAAAACAATCTAATCTATCAGGTTGAAAAACAATACTAATGTATGGAGACAATTCAACAATTATTCAATAACATAATCATTCAAAGAATATCAATTGAAAAAAATTATTTTCCCCATCCTCCTATGATGGAAGATGAGGAAAAGAAACAGTAGGGTTTTTGAGAGATGGGAGGATCTAAAACAATTTTACATCGATATCTTCACCAAAGCTGAAACTTAGTTAATGATGTGAGCAACTATGCTTGTTAAAATTAAGGAGAACTCCTTAGTGGAGAGAAAGAGTGTCAACAGAGGTTAAAGCGGCCTAAGGATGACATTTTTGACATGCCGTTCCTGGCACCGCCATTGTTCTTCGTACCACAATGTACGACTATGTATAACCGCAGTATTATATATAGTGAATACCACGACACCGTGACCACCCTGGTTCCCTTTATTTTTGCCATCCAAATGTATGAATTCTGAAATTCCATCCTTTCGGAAATTAATTCAGAAGGCCAGGTATAAACCTCTGTAGGGTAACCGGTTAGTTGTTATGGATTTGGAAGTTGTAGTTGCGATATCTAAACGTATTTCAGTTATGCTTTTTAAACATTTTTTATCCGATGTTAGTTACGATTTCGTTTGTTCAATTAGATATTGTAGTTATTTTCTAAATTTATGAATTATAATCTTTCTATAGAAACGTGGCTATAAGCACATGTTTGTCTCAAAACTAAAAGCATTTGCATAACACCTTTTGCATTACAACCAAACAAAATGAACAACAATATCTATAGGAACCACTAGTGGAAAAGAAATTACAATGAAACTTTTACCATTAAAACTACATAACAAGACTATTGCAAATGAACAAAACCAAAATGGTATAGAAGTTATTGTAAAGGCCATTGCGACATAGTTATCTTTCAACTTATTATTCATTGTTTTTACCATTTTTTTTTGCTAAACTTGAAAGCAGGATTGGAGTGACCAACTGGTGCTTCCAACAACTTGTAAACTAGGTTCCCAAGTATACCTATCATAGACAAAACACAAGGGGACAACATCACTCGGTCACAAGTAGATTAGCGTTTGACATCTGCCCGACAGAAAATTTACCTCGCCTTCTATTTCTTGTTCTCGTAATCTCAGTGTGCCCAATGACAACTTGGTTTTGATCTATCTTGTATTCCATCATTGGTTTTTTCTTTGTAATTTCATTCTCGAATGGAATGAATTCCACCTACGAAAAACCCAAGCAAAATCATTTCATATTTTTTTTACAATGAACACAAGCAAGAACGACTATACAGGGTTTCTGGAAAAATCCAAAATTTTTAGATAAATTGTAACAATGAACTTCTATGGAAAAGTAGATCAGCTACAATAGAAGCTATATTATCATAGGTAGCTATATTCAATTAACATTGTTCATAAAAAATGTACCACAAAGAACCGCTTCTTCAGATCCAAAATCTAAAGAGTTCAAAAATTACCTTGGAAAATGTTTTGAATGTTCTCCCGCCGTGATGAATCCATGTAATCAAATTGGTGGTCTGCTGAGGAGAATTAAATTGTAATGGGAAAGAACAATTGCCTAAGGATTAGGTTTATGGGTCTCGATGGGGGGTTAAATTGATTTAGAAATCATTCTGGGAGGTTACACGGTTGTCCTTTTTCGTGCATCGATCAACGATTCAAAATATGATACTAGTTACGATATTAGAGGTGTGCTCGGCATGTAGATGATGTACTAGAAGTAATTGCTCAATAAAAAAAGATTGGTTGTAATTCCGATATCTCATCTAATCCGAACCTATTGCAATAATTTATGGGGCTATATTTTCTCAATTATATATGGAATGTTTTCATCCACTTTTTCATTGAATTACGGTTTTGACGGCTGAAATCATATCGCATATGATTTTACATAAAGTTTGAGCCACTTACGACTTCGGCGATTGTTTTGAGACAGGGGCTGGCGACGTGATTATTAATTTTATCTTGAAAATATATTAGGTGATCCAAGTTACAAAAATGGAAGCATGTTAGAGTCCATAACTTCAGATATTGCCAAACCTTTTAGATGGAATATATTATGAATGAAATTATTATTACAAAAATGGAATTTGTTAGTTCTTCAAATTGGAAGTTCGTCGGAAAAGACTAAACAAGAAAAAATATTATACTTTCGATATCGAAACATTCACCAGAAACATGTGACCCTCAAACATATCATCGTATTTGCATCCAAATTTGATAATGTAAACAACCATATTTTAAGAAACAAACTAACAATTGTTTCCAAAAAGCCCATACTATTACAACATTACAAAGAGGTTGCCAGTTGGGAAGATTGGCATAATCACAAAATGGAGCAATTTCTATTTTTGCATTGATAGGAAAGAATATTTGTGTGCTCAAATTTGTTATCCCAATCCATTTTTTTGATATGCTGATTTGCAGGTGTACAAAAGGTTGGATGCCGACGAATAACGAACACTTTATTCCAAAACCAAATCCCCCTCAAAGTTTGAGCAATCGATATTGACAGTTAGTGATTCTGAGGAGATCCAATGTTGAATTCTCTGATTTCATTGAACTAAACCATCCTGAACGCATTTGTTCATTTTCCAAAAATATTTTAAAAACCCGCATTACGTAATAAGCTCCTATATGCCCTAAACTATGAGTTTTTTCTAGCTATTGAAAACCTTTGATTAGACTGTCCTCCCTGAGAAAATATTCATAAAGCAGATAAAAATATAAGAATAAGTTACCAAAAGGTATTCTTCGCATTTAATGATGAAGTTATCCAATCCGTTGTTTGGACACCATGTAGTACGCACAACACCTTCCAATGACACTTGTTTATGTATCAAGCAGTGTTCGGAAAGATAATTAAACCTATGGCAACTAAATTATGAAAAAACAATCCAAGTGACCAATAGTCGAACCTTTATTTCGCACATGCATGGGAAACAAATGTTTGGATTAACACAAAACAAAACATATAATAGTTTCTCCATCAGGAGGTTCAGCTGACTTGGCCAAAACTCAGCCGAGTACATAAACAACAATCTCATCCTGTAGCATTTTGAATGGTGTCTCCATTTTTAGTATTATCGGTGTAAAATTTTGGATGAAGATGATGGGAAAAATTCAGATGAAGAGTATTGATAAAGTGGGTTAAAAATTACGGTTGAAATGAATATGTATCTGTAATGAGAAAATGTCCAAAATAGGACCCACTTTTAAGTGAAATTCACAGTTTGGTTCCCTATTTTTAATATTGTTCATTAAAGGTACCCAGACTATCATTAATGTCCTGGAAAAGTGCTTTTTAGTTAAAAGTAGGGTACCATTATGACATAAATTTGATCCAAATTGATACTCATTTTTGCTAAAAGATACCCTTTTGAGACATAAATGAAAAAATGTCTACATTTAAAGGACATATTCAAAATTTGGGTACTAAACTGTGAATTTTGATTAAAAGTATGTACCATTTTGGGAAATCTCTCTATCTGTAATAATGAAAGGTGATGTTGATTCAAATGGAGAGTTGTTGCAAATTCCACCTAGGAAATTGAACCCCTTGGAAACCATTTTCATGACTGCAGCTTAGGTGTTTATGTGCACGTAAGACATAACCCATTCATTAAAATTTCGACACATGTTCTAGTCGGGCGTCCTGAGTCCAACATAAGATCTTATTCGTAAAAATTCATTATGATGGAAGATGAATTTAACCCCTATTTTTCCAAACAATTGATGGCGGTTTAATCTTAAACACCGTAAAATGTACATGAATGGACGACATTTAAATTCAAACCTCCATCTAATGGAATTCCATAGCCGTCCAACGATTTTTCATCCTCCCAACCCAATGATCCGATACCTAAACAAATGAAAGATGACAATTTCGAGCAAAAAATTGGAAAAAAAAACCATGCAACTGCACTGTTAAAGGCCAAAATTGCACTAATGAATACTAACATGAGACCATCTTACCATAACTTATGGTTAGACGATGGTTTAATTATACTTTTATAAATTATATATACTAGCTCTTGTTATCTCTTATCTTTAAATAATTGTATTTATATACTGTCTCACCATAAGATTGAGTGAGACTGTCTCACCCAAATCTTTATTAAAAAAAATTAAGAACAGAATGATTTAATGACGTTCTATAATATTATTTACTAAATCAAATTGTAAATTTATTTTTGAACCATTTTAAAATTCATGTTAAATTATTAATATCTATAATTACTAAATTGCATTAAAAGTTGACATTTAAAATAAATGTTACGAAAAAATATAACAATATCTAATGCGATAAATTCAAATTTACAGTTAAAGTTGATTAAATCTAGAAAACAGTTAGAGTGCAAATGATAGTCTTATACTTATATCAATTTAGATTTACATACTACGTTAATCACACACCAGAAACCCTACTGTCGCACCTTCTTCCTCCCATTTCAAAAGCCTCACTTCTTGTTTTTCAATTTTCTTTTCCTATCTTCAAATCATGGGGAAATAATATATTTTTCAAATGATATTCTTTGAATAATTATGCTATTGAATAAATATGAATTTATCTCATACATTAGTATGGGTTTTCGACCTAATCGATTAGATTGTTGTGTTCTTAATTGTCACTCATTTTAATTGTTCATGTCGATGTATTTTTGTCCGATCTGGTTGTAATTTCGTCTGTGTATCTCTTAAGGAGTTCTTTGGATAGGTCGATCTGTATTTTTTTATGTGTTTACATCTAGGTTAACATAGACTGTGCTTTGGATTAAGTGTTGTTACATTTGTTGAAGACCAATGTTTAACGTAGTGAAATTGATACGTGATACACTCCTCTCTACCAAGTTGTCATGATTTTCATGTGAAGTAAGTTAATATCTTAATGGCGATATTATAATTTTTATTGGATCTCTAATTTGTAACAGCACAGATGATCAGTTTGGTTGACCTGTAATTTAGATATCCTTGCAATATATCAGTTATTCTTAGAGCCTAGTTAGGTTGGATATTAATTTCACTTACTGTAATTGTTGATGGGTGTTTTTCCCAACACCTGTGAATGATTTTTCTCAAAATAACTCCTAGAAAAAGAAAAGGCATGAGTACAATTTCATCCTCCAAAGGAGATATATGAGCTCAAGGAAAAGTTGAACATAAGTTGTACTCTCATCATTTCTCTGTAGATGGCATCATAGGTTTAGGTACTAGAATGAAAAACAGTGTTCTCATTTTCATTATTTGTAGATTGTTACATCATTGTGTCAGATTTGTGCCGCACAACCCCTAGCTTACAGCTGGAACTAATCATCATAAACTTGAGCACATCGTTTGGCTCACACACCGTGGGGTGAGTCTCCTAAGAATGAACTTTTCAAACCATAGGAGATTCTTGGATTGAAGTCTGCATGACATATTGGCAGTCTGCTACTTGACCCTTGCCTCTAAGCGTCTAGTATTCACCGAGTTGCATCTGCGATGGAAAATGCATTTTTTAATTATAAACCACCCGGAGGTGGGGGGAAATTTCATTAAGGCTCCCCTAACCTTTGCAACCCTCAGAATATTACATTCACTGAGCATTAGGTAGGCTCATTAGGGCTTGATATGCCAAAATCTAGCCTTATGTCAGAAGAGAAAGAATAAGATTAAGGTGTGTTTTGGTTAGGATGTTTCCACCGGAGATATCTCCACCCCCGTGTTAATATATCGGTAGCTGGAACCTAACCAATCCAAACCTTATATATCCATTATTTGTTACATCATCCTTCTATCCATTCTATGAACTCTGATGCTCGGAAGACCTAAAGAGTCACTCTGTATAGCCTGCCTCGTTGCACCGTTGAGATTACTTTCCGTCATTTATACCTGATGGCCTATTGATCTCTGTTGTGCCAATACTGCAAGGTGACGTGCTGGCCTGTTTTGATCCCTGCAGCAGTGTTGTAGGTTGACTTCCGGTGTTGCAAGCAGTGATTCCAGGTCCAGAAGTAGAGGATGCAATCTCCACTGCCATATGGTTTGTTTTCTCATCATCTTTAACACCTGCAAGCAATCAGTTTCAACCATAAGTGGAGTGAATTTTAGTTCCAAGCATTTCCTGATACCCCCCCCCCCCCAATATTGCCACAATCTCAGCATGTAAAGAACTTGTTGCCTGATGTGCTTGGTCAACCACCATGTAACATATTAGGCCTCTATAATCTCTAATTATCATTCCTATTTTAGGAGGGTGACTGTGTGAGTAAGCTGCATCTGTGTTAAGTTTGAACCCAATGTCAGGAGGTTCCCATTTATATGCCCTGAATTCTTTCAACCTTGGCTGTATAATGACTGGGATTAACCCCTTTTGTATTAGATGTTCACAGTCCTGATATTGTTTCTGGTGGTGCACTGAAAAAATGTCAATGATGAGTCTATTAAGCTGATACTTTAGTGTGTTGCTGTTCTGCCTAATCCCTTCAAACATCAATTTGCATCTAGCTTTTCAGATTAGCCATCATATTAGGTTAGGCATAATGTTGACCAGATTGTTGCTAGTTTTGGATTCATTCCTGTATGACCAGTACCATGAAAGTCTATCAAAAGAATGTCTAAAAGATGGTTCCCTAATACCTAGCATATCTCTTGCATACATCCAAATTGTGTCTGCTAATTCACAACCATGAAAAAAATGATCCCTAGTTTCCTGATGATGAATACAAAATGTACATCTAGAAACTTCAGATATTCCAAAAGTTCCAATGACATCATCCAGTGGAAGAAAATTATTTATCAACTTCCAACTTAATATAGCAATTTTCCTCGGTAGGAGTGGATTCCATACCTTTTTCATAACATTGGAGAAGGTGGCTGGCCTCCTACATAGTTTATATGCAGACTGTATTGAAAACTTACCTGATGTGCTGGGCCTCCATACCATTTCATCCCTATTTTCAGTGATCATCAGGTTGATTTCCATGCCCTGTAAAACATATGGTGGGAAACCAGAGACAAACAGTTGCATATATAGAGACCTATCTTCCCAAAAGTTCTTAACAGTTAGGTAGAGGTGTGGCATTTCCATTTGTGAATTCCATTTGTCTATCAGACACCCCTGTTGGGACCAGTTGGATAACAAGAAGCTACATGCCCCTACTCCTATCCTAATGAAGGTATTGTCTTCTGCCATTTTTGAAATTTTTGCACATCTTTTCCAAGGATCAGAATTCCTATAAGAAGGTGGCATATTCCAGATTAGTTTAGACCAGGGGCTTATACCCTGCTGTAAGTTCCACCACAGCTTTATTGAAAAAGAATCTATAGTTGTTTTCATACATCTAATGTTTAATCCATTTTCCTCTAATGGCAATGTCAGTTTGTCCCATCTTTTCAAATGCCTTTTAGGCTTGGAGTCCTTTCCCATTCCCCAATGAAAATCCTGGCAGATAGCTTGGATTTTGTCTATTATATGCAATGTAGGGTCCATAACAGTCCATTGATGCTGTGGGATAGCCATTAAGACACTTTGAATTAGTGTTGTCCTACCAGCCTGATTTAACAGCTTGTTATTCCAGTTTTGAACCTTAGAGTTTATTTTTTCTACCATTCCTTGAAAGTAGTAATTCTTCTTTCTCCCCTTAAAAATTTGAACCCCTAAGTAAGTGAAAGGTACAAAACCTTGTGTCATGTGTGTGACCTCTCTAATTCTGTGTACAGTCTGATTACTTGCCCTTTTGCCTACATAAAATGCACTCTTACTGAAATTTATAACCTGTCCAGTTGCTCTCTCATATTCTCCCAGAAACAGAATCAGGTTTTGGAGAGATTTTTTTGTGGCTTTGAGAAAGATCACTGTATCATCAGCATATGATAAGTGAGTTATTCTCATAGTCCCAGGGATTTTGAATCTTTCAATTAGGTTGCTATTAAACATCATCTTCAATCCCCTATTTAGTATTTCAGTAATGACATAAAAATAATTGGAGAGAGGGGATCTCCCTGTTTCAAGCCTTTTCAGGCTTTGAAAAATCCATATGATTTACCATACACAAGTACAGAAAACCAAGCTGACCCTATGTTACTAAGTATAATCTTGACAAAATGGTCATGGAATCCTAATTTTAACAATACTAAATTTAGTATCAACCATGAAACCCTATCAAAATATTTGGACATATCAATTTTAGCTATCATGTTCAATGATTGATCCCTGCATTATTAGAATGTTATCATGAATCTCTCTACCCTTAAGAAAACACTTTGTTCCTGTGAAACACACTTATCAATTACCACTGAAATTCTACCCACCAACAGCTTAGAACAGATTTTCTTAATGAAATTTGAAAGTGAGATGGGTCTGAACTCATTCAGTGCACTAGGGTTCTGTTTCTTTGGGATTAGGCATATTAAAGTAATTGAGTGGTCATTAGTTGAATCATATCAACTTTCATAAATATTGAGCAAAAAAGTAAGTGGTCAGTAGTTATAGGACAAAGAGAGTATCTAGTTATTATTAATAATTATAACGATTCTTTAAAGTGATATATTGTTAAGATGCGGAAAGTTCTATTGTGACAATTCTTGACAATTATTGAAAATGCATGCTATCCTCAAGTAGGCGTTGTATGTATGCTATTGATATGCATTATTTTAAAAATGGTTAAGGATCGTCAATAAATCCCTTCAAGATAACTCTAAACGGAGACAAAAAAAAATTCCTTCACTGGCTGGCATGAATATTATAAATGGCGTTGATACATCACGAAACCTATCAAGCTACACTGTCAAATCCTTTGGTCGGGATATGCAATGAAACAAGCCCCAAGAAGTTTCAGAGTATAACTCTCCAATGTTTAAGTCAGCAAACCCTATGAGTATCGTACAAAGTAGAATGAATGCTTAAACATACATAAACCTAGTATTGATACTTCAGTAACCAAATAATGTGTGTGGCTTAACTCCTATGTTGACACATTAAACGCCAATAATAGCGGCCATTATCTTGACCGTTATTCTTGTGACTGTAAGGTACAATTAGGCCCAATAACTTATTTGGGTTGAAAGATTTTGACCATCATCAAAAGCCTCCAGAAAAATACTTCAAAGTTCACCTCATAGGGCCGAGTCTTAAAAGTTTACCTCGAAGTTCACAAATCATAGGGTCGAGTCTCAGAATGACATCTCAAAGTCAAGAGTGACATCTTAAACGTCGAAGTTGTAATATTGTTTCTTAACTTCAAGGTGATGTTTAGTTTTCTCAATTACTCTCTTTCAAAATTTGCAGAGACGTTCTTGTTAATCACTTACAAACAGAGTGACTGACAGTTTCTTAATAGTGGATGTGAAAATATTACATACTTTTTCAACTTTTTAGTTTCCCAAGGTAATGATTATCTAGCCGTCGTTTCAGCCTTAAAAATTTCCCCTTTGCTCACCCTCTTCTCACTTTACTTACAACTTATTTGAGGAAATCATTTGCAGTGCACAAATCCTTCACAGCTGAATCTATCATTTTTCTTGTCGTAACGAGTAAGTCTCACTATCCTTTCCACCTTCCTTTCATCCCCATTTTATCTATAATGGCTACAAGCATTCCTGCTTTGGATGAGAAATTTGATAAGAGGGCGTTTTCCAATGAAATTTTCCTAGAAGAAGAAGAAGTTAATTCACTTGAGATATCCGAAGAAGGAAAGAGCTCTGATTGGGATCCCGAGTTCGAGGTCAACGAGAGAGGTTCCACTGACCCATATCTCGACTAATTTGTGATTAGTGACATGCCCTCTAAACAAATTCCTTTAGCTTGGCCTGCGGATATGGGAAAGGGTTCCCTATGGAAGTCACCCACAATGGGGAGTTTAGAACTTTGAGTGCTTGTAGAAGAAGTGGAAGTTTCATCACAAATCCCTTCATGGAAGAAGATAGGAGTTCAAAAGCACCATCTTTCAAGCAGGTATTCCTTGGTAGACGAGGTGAGCAATGTTCTCTCGGATGATATGGGCGAGGCCCTTGAGCCCCCTAGTGATGAGGTTCACCATGGGAAAATGAAGACACGTCTTCAAAAGAAGGCGGCTTAGAAGGTGCTTCTACCGAACCAGATTCCCTTTTGAAAATTTTATCTACTATTCCCTCTGGGAAAATTATTTCCACTGACCTTGAGTTAACCCCTCTACAAGTAGGAGAATCTCCCATTAATTTAGCCACGGGGAAATCCGTTATCTATTTAAAACACATTCGAAATTGGCTTTGTTTTCCTTTCCCCCTTATTCTTGATGGTGCTCAAGGAATTCAAGGTAAATCCCGCACAAGTCCATTCCAATATGATATTAATTATTATGATGTTATTGTCAAGGTTTGATGAGCTCGGGATTAAGCCTAAGTATGGTTGCTATGTTCATTATATAGCGTGACACATAGTGGGAACAAGAGGTATGCTATTATTACTTTTGCCAGCATATTCAAAAAGCAAAAAGCTTTTATCACTCCTTCCAATTCGTCTGGATGAAATCCTAAAGAGTTCATTTTCGATTGCAATCGAAGGTACAAGGTCCCATGTGGAATTCATACATAGTAGTTGAATTTTCGAAGGGTAAGAAGTATGTTCCTCCTTATGATCTTGAAGAAGCTTGGAACCATGTTTTGGCTACTCGTATTAACTATAATGATTATAAGGTTAAAATATCGAGTGGTTATTTTATGTGAGCACCCGAGATTTATTTGATATACTTGTATGAGAAGCTCAAGCAGAAGAAGCAGCAGCATATCGCTGCTAGAAAACAGAAAAGGGGCTATCGAAGGAGATAACCTTCCTCAGCCAAAACCCAAGAAACTCTTTGGGGAACCCCCTCTTCAAATTATAACTCCAACATCTGACCCTTCAAAAGGTGTCTTAGTCATGAAGTTTATTTTGTAGTGATTTTCCTTTTCCTGCTTCTAAATCTTTGTTCTTTTGTTTTCCAGTGGGTCTTAGTACAACTCTGAAAGATCCGAAGAAGGGTGGCCAATAGAAAAAGGTAATGTGGGAAATCCGCTTATGAGTTACCCTTCCTCCATTGCATCAGATGCACTTATGTAAGGCAATGATGCAGAAACCATTGCCAAAAACAAAATTAAAGGCTCGGAACAACCTTCTGCCGATGAGCAGCATAAAAAGGGTAGGAACGATCTAAACCTTGAAGCCCACCGTAGTCCTCGATCAACTCGCACTTCCTCGAGTGCTCTTATCTTGGATAAGACAGTTCTAGAGGCTTAGCTGAGAACCCCGAGTTGTAGTATTATCTTTGGAACCTCGTTATTTATTTATTTATATATTATTACTATTTTATCACCTTTTATCTCACGTATCAGGTGTCCCAGTCTCTATCCTCATTTCTGGAAATTATGGGTGTTCATGGGTCAGGACGGGTCAGCTATCCCGATACAAATTGACCCAAAATTTTGGGTCAATGGGTCGGATAAGTTTGGGTCAAAAGTCCCATAATTTAGGGTTAGGTCGGGTCGGACTGGGTCATGGAAATTGACCAAAATCATATAAAATATAGTTAATTTTTCATAATTTATTTAAATAAATAATAATTTTTAAATGTAATAATATTTAAATAGTAAATAAAATCATGATTTATTTTTATATAATTTAAAAATAATAATATTATATTATGTGTAGTTATATATTATTCACTTAATAAGAAAATTACAATTATTTTACTTTTACTTAGTTAGAATACTTTTAAATTTTCAATTAAAATTTTTAATTATACTAATATTCATTGATATAATTATGAATATAAGTCATATATTAATCAATTTATTATTTATAATTAACATTAGTTTAGCAAAATTACTTTTAGTTTTATAAATATTTTTTTCAAGAATGTTAAACTTGTTTATGAAGTAAAGTAATGGTGGATATGTTGTATTACATTTATTATTTTTATGAATCTTTTTTCAAGAAAATGGGTGGATTTGGGCCAAAATCTGACCCGACCTGTTTGGACCTAACCCACTCGACCCATATGGGTAGGGTCAAAACGGGTCAGGTCGAGCGATTTGAACACTCCTACTGGAAGTGTTGGACGCTTCTCAAGAAAATTTCATGAGGAGAGTTTGAACTTTCATAAGGAGGTCCAACTAAAAAGCGTGCGAACTGATTAAAATCCTGGAAGAACTCAAGGGGAAAGATGAGGGGTTTAATCGCTTAAGGAACTGGAGATGGCCAAGGCAAATAACGAGGTCCTCAAAGCTAAGAAGATCAGACTTGAAAAAGATTTAGAGAAGCCTCAAGATTCGGAGGTCCAGGCCTTTCTACTGGAACCTTACCAGGATAAGATGGTGAAGACTCCTAAATTTTACAACTTATTCTTGGATAACCTCCAATCTTCCCAGGATGTTGGCTGTTATTCCTTGGTCGAGGATATGCTCATTCCTTTTTTTAATCTTCTTGATCCGCCTTTTTCCGAGGTCGCTAATAGATCACAGGAGACCCACAATTAACCGAGAGGAGGTTTATTAAGGTCAAAGATAAAGATTTATGTTGTTGTTGATGTTCCTACTACTATACTACCAAAAAGGTAAAATAGTGGCAATACTGGGGTTGTCAATAGAGATGTTAGGAACTGGAACGTTGAAAACGCAATTTTCCCTTGCAACGTCGCTCACTACTCGATCAAGAATTCGTCAAATTATAAATTACTATGGTTTTTCAAAAAAGAAACCGGTGTAGAAAATAAATTAGCCACGGTTCAAACCCCGCGGTAAAAAACCATATTGAACGACATCGGTAACAAATTTGTGTGATTTTTCTTAAGGTTCAGAGCGACGTAGCAAATTTTCTGGTCAACATCGATAACGACATCATACAAACATGGGGTAGTCAGGAGGCTCAGGATTCTGACTGACGTCTCTTAATTGTTAGCAACGTTGTTGGGTGGTGAGTATTTACCTTAGTTCTTTTCATGAAAACCCGAGGTAAAAATGTAGTTTTTACTACACCCACATTTACCTCAATTTTTAGAGGGGTGAAAACCAAGGTAAAAAGACATGTAGAACCAAGGTAATAGGTGTTGTCTCTTGTAGTGTCTTAAGGTAGCATGAATGCACTCACCTCCCCAATATTAACGACCTACAATAACCCTAATCTAACACTCTAGCCAAGCACGATATTATTCTATGCATGAATATATGTATGCATCATAAAGCATGACATGGATTAATCTTACGAGAATGTAAATCACAAATCAAGCACAAATATTCATAGGACATAAAAGATAGGGTGATATAAGAATCTCACGAAGTAAGCATTAAGTCATGAATACAATTTCTATCTTTGACGCTTAATACTTCCGCCTACTCTAATGTTTTTAATGATGCTCAAGAGGGGGCTGTATCTCTTGGAATAGGTTGTGCTAGGCCATGCCCTCGTGCTGGCTTGTGCGGTCCGTGCCGGTCGGCTGGTTCAGTTGGCTGACTTGTTTTCTTCATTATGGGTAAACCTTTGATCCAATTTTGGAATTTTTGTAGTCGATTTGATAGTGCTCGATAAGGTAAATACAATGGTGCTGCCCTCAAGGAAGGATTATTTTCGTAATTTTCCCGGAACTCAGTGTAACCTTGGACAACGATCCCTCCATTTCTTCCTTGACCCTCTTGAACTTTGATTCCAGCTTTCTTGGGCTTAATTCCATCTACTACCACGCTTTGGACTATGTGGACCTCAATATAATACTATTCTTGTGAAAGACCTTCGATATCTTCTACCATCCTTGGGAATGGCCTTCAAATATTTACTACCACCCTCGCAGATGGTCTTCAACAAAAAGATAATAAAAGCTACTCGCGAGCATCCTACTAATGAGACCAGATGGGAAGATATAGGTTTCCATGAATACAAAATGTCCATTAGCTTCAATTAAGTCTGCAAAAATTGAGATTTAGACAAGAAAACCAATAACGGCTGTCTAAACCCTTTCTCCTGTAAACCTAACTAAATCTAGAAATCAACTAAACAAAAGATGATAATAAATGTGTCAAATTCATTAGCTAAAGTATTGCATAATGGTTCAAATCACACGTTTTGACTCGTAGCCTTCTGCCTACTACCATTCTTGTGAATGACTTTTTACTATCTACTACCACCATTGAAGATGACCTTTTACAATTTACGCCAGAGTGCTCACGAGCGACCTACCAAAAAGCTCACAAAAACATAATCTAGACGCTCGTGAAGACATAGTTTCCATTAGATCTAATTAAATCAACAAACTAGGGATTTACGTACAAAAACCAACAATATTCATCTAAACCCTTTGTAATGTAAACCTTACAAAACCTAGAAATCATCGAACCAAAACATACTAATAAACATGTCAAATGCATTGGTTAACACATGCTTTTAGAAGAAAATAAAAATTACAAAAAGTGCAGTGCATGACGTACAAATTATTTTATCAGTCGTAGCGCACGACGTACAATTCTGAGTAATCAAATACGAGATATGCAGTTCATAGCTTACAAGACTCAAGTATATGATATAGTATCTTTTAACCCTCAGATCCATGCCCCACACACTTAGACCTAATGATACTTTTGAAGATTGACAATATTTCATCATCTTGGAACCTGACCACCATGCATTTTTTTGAGAGCATAGCTACCTCCTACGTAAGTTTCCAAACTTTATAATGTTCTTGATCTGCCTCCCCTCGGGGTCGCTAATAAACAACCTTTTCACTGCAGATCTACTAACTGGGGAGTGGCGTTGGATCTTGTAATGTTGCTCTCGTTCCTACTACTAAGATACCTAGAGGTTAGATGGTGGCAAGATCGGAGTTGTCCATAGAAATCACGTGGCAGGAATAACTATTATTGCAAAACAGGTTTTATGGGGGGGTATCTAACAACTAAGAACATGCAAAATCACAAGAGTGTAAAAATATTAATTTCTAGCACTTGGGGAATATTTGCGTAACATGATTGGTAATATAGTTTTATCCTAGATTCAATCACATTCAAGATCTACGAACCTATCCTAATGTTTATGATACGTAGTGTGGATGATGGTCAACACTTCCCTCCTATCTGTCATATAAGGGTGTGCACATTATCTTCCGTTGGCCCGACCTCCGCAATTATGGAAGTAAAACAATGGCACAACACATTGTGCATGTTCATTCTTCCCTAAGCTGCTACGTTCCAGACTCTACACTACAAATGTTTCTCCCTTGGCTTACGGAAGCAAAGGGATAGGCATCTTATCGATGGATTTAAGGTTGTGAAATGTGCTAACCCTAGTTTTCTACTAATTCTATCTCTATCTACAACCCTTCGGGCTAAGTCACCGTCTAAGACTAGTGTATGGTCGATCAAAACGTTGACTCGGTGACCCACATGCACACACCCATACGGTCTCGGACCATCAGTAAGTGTACCAATATGTAAGTAGACTATGGTGTGTGCTAATCTTAGTATGACAATCATGCAATTGACAAGAATGTAAAGGACAAGACAACATATTATTAATAAGGAAAATAGGAAGGATATACCTATAGAATCTCCCAAAACAAGTGCAGAATCTTGAATACAAATATAAACCCCATGTTAGATCACTACTCCCTAAGAATTGAACCCAAATATTTCATTGTATTCAATGCCCTTGGGCAAAAGAAGAAGAAATTAAATTATAAAGAAGGGAGAATCCCTACCTCTCTACTTACTCTCAGGTGAAAAGAAATAAAAATGAGCTAAACTTAAAATCTAGTAAACATAGGCTCCTATATATAGTAGTAGAGAATTGAGCATTGAAGAAGGCCCAAAATAGGGCAAAAAATGCAAGCAGCCAAAAATGGCACGCGTCATGCTTCCGGGCACGGTCGTGCCGACTGGGGGCTTTAACGAACTGTGTTGTCTTGCACAATCATACAAGCTGGGACTGACACACGCCATGCTTCCTGGAATGACAATGCCATGTGTTTCTGAAACGGACCGTGCAGGACGGCACACACTGTCGACTGGGATTCATTTTTGCCTTCTAATGCTTACGCATGCGTCGTTTAGCTTGAGCCATCGGCTAGAAGCACTTCTTGATCAGTTGAACAGCTTGGGCTGTGTGAATTCTTGGGGGTTGTCAGCTGGGAATCAATTTCGGAACAAAATGATGGCGCAGCCATTTCAATCTCTGCACCCCTTGGGCTGATCTTCAAATATTAGAAATTAAACAACACGACCCGTACAAATAGGAACGGTCCATTTCATACTTAGCCTCACATAGGTTTGGGGCGGTACGAACCATGTTACACCAAACGGCTCGTGCTAAGGAGTTGTGCCACGGCCATGTCCTCTTATTCTGCCGTGCCGGTTGGTGCCGCCATATCAATTGGTGTCGTTGTGTCAGTTCTTGAGAATGTTTTAACTTTGACTCACTCCTTTTTCCTGCTTGATTCCATGTACTGCCACATTTCTATTCTTGGCCTTTTGTTTACTACTATCCTTGCGAATGACCTTCATCTACTACCATTCTTGCGAATGACCTTCTTCTACTACCATTCTTGCGAATGACCTTCTTCTACTACCATCCTTGCGAATGACCTTCAAATATATACTACCACCCTTTCGGTAAAACAACATCAGGTTAGCAATGGCTGGCTCACAAGTGTGTCCACACGTGGGCAAAACATTAAGACATATCCATTCATACACAAGGTCCTGCTCTACGGTCAACATGCTGATGTCATAGCTCTCTGTCTTTCCCGCATCACTACCCACCCTCCTGAAATATTTCCTGCCCATAGTAATCAGACAAAGGGGGTTAGTCTTGCTCATGCCCGACCAAACATGTGTGTGATAAATTTATAGGGGACCATTGGGGTCATCACGCCTTAATTTTTCGGGGTGGTGTACGGGACCCTAGAGCTGCGTTAATTGTATAAGTAGTGACAAATGTGTCTTTCCCATTAATTCTAGTCAAATCACGGTCGTTCCTACTTTGACCTAAATTCACATAAAATTGTATCACTTCGTTGACATGAACGGGTACATCCATACAAAGCAATTTCTCTAAATGGTTGGTTTTGAAATGTGCGAGAGAATAGTCTAAACTTATTTCTCATATGGACGATTCTAATATGGCCTTAGAATTTATAACTCTCGTCTTAGAAAAAATGACATACCTTTGCTTAGCTGTGTCGTTGAAAACTTTTCGGGGTTTTTCAATCTCCGTGACCGGACTAGGGTTCTAATCGCTTGTCTTTGATTTTGTGTTAGTGCAAATAGAGTTATAAATGTGACAAGATGTGGGTTTAATCTCTCTTACGACTTATTGTGAATAGATGTGGGTTTAGAGAGTGACAAGAATTTTCAAATTGGGGATTTTTGGAGACCCATGGAGATGTGAGAAAGTGAATCGGGCGATTATGTAGATCTACACCTCGTGAGGAACCTTATTATTTCCATTTCGAAATTCAATCTTTATTGTTAGGACATTTATTACAAAAAAAACCTACTTTGAATTTCTCCAGGTACGCTTCCAAATGTCTGATGCATTTGTTGTGGTGTTCGAATTAACAATGAAAGAAAATTGTGACAAACCAAATATTTCCCAAATATTATAAGTAAGTGTACAAATTTTTGCTGTAATCTTTCTAAATAACCTTTGCCAAACATTTAATAATATAATGAAATTATACGATTTCCCAAGACGAGGGGAAACACTACTCACAAGATAATATCAACAGTGCGCGGGATTCATTGGACCGACAACTAATTCTCAATCGGTCTGCAACACTGGGGAATGCCGATATTGGTAGGGACATTCAAGTTATATAAACATTGAACCTTACAAATATCACATTAGTTTTATAGTGAATTTTAATCCTATGTATAGAGTGTTTCTCCATTATCGTTATCTTTAAATGTATGTTTAGATGCAACATGATATGTTGTATTGTTTATAAATTATGGATGTGTGTCAAGGATGTTTTCGTGTTGGGAAAATTAATGAAACAAAATTTATACCACAAGAACATATTCTATTTTCGAAAGAAGAAAGTGGTTCGTTTCTTTGATTTTCATTTTTCATTATGGCTATGTCAAACCAAAAACAAATTCCGAGTCCGAAAATTGCATTTCATTTCTAAAAGCGGCGAAACAAGGCGATTATTACTTTTCTAGCTCGGAATTAGGAAATTTTCTGAGGTCCAAAATCTGTCCAGGATACGTCATACAGATGAAAGTTTATGAGATTGGAAACAATTAAAGGCGGAACCTAGCCACAATCAAATGCGGTTAAAAATCGTCTTTGTTAACAATTTTTTAAAAGCGGTTCCTGGAACCACCTTGTTTTTCGATTGATTTAAGGCAAAACTATTAAAGGCAATTAGAAATACCTCTAAATTACCGATAGAACCCCTTTAATAGGCCTTTCCTAGACTAGCGTATATACATGTTTTACAGCAGCCCACCAATGATTAATTTTACATTCTAGAGCATATACAATGGGGGGTTTTAGAGTGGGATGAATTAAAAATTGGGACCAAATAGGAACAAAAGGGGGATAATTATTCCCACAATGGGGGTTTGAGAGTTGTTGGAATTGAATAAAATCGCGGGCCCAGATTTGGAAATGGGAACTGTTCCCATTCTGCAAAAATGCAGAGGTCACGTGGGGGGCTGATTTCCTTCTCTGCTTTGCCATATTTTTCACCTTTCATTTCTTTTTTCCTCTCTGCTTTCCTTCTTTTGCTTTCCTTCTCTGCTTTTCGTTTGCTTTCCTTCTCTATTTTCCGTTTTTATTTTTATTTCTACTTGTCCATTTTTTTGTTTTCCTTCTCTGTTGTGAGATTTTATTAATTAAAATGTTATGATGTTCATTTCTTATTTAAATATTGTTTTCAATTTGTTTATTCAAAATAATTAAACATTTCGTATTTAAACATTTCGTATTTCAAAATATTATTTTTAAGTTGTTTAAATATTGTTTTTTTTAAATGTACAAAATTGAATATGGATGTTAGAAAAAAATATATTAAACGACAATACAATTAAAAACAAATTGCATAACATTAATTTTAAAACAAGAATAAAATACCAAAATTAAAACTTAAAATTAGAAAATGAACAAAAAATTATAAAATTAAAGTATATTATTAAATTTTACATTTCAATTTATTTTCTGTAAACCAATGTATTTGAATTAATTATTAAATGTAGAATTAATGAGTATGATAGAAAGAATCAAGTGGGGTCCATGAAGTGGTTTGAGAGTGATTTTCACCATTGTGGAGAAAGAAATGAAGTATTTTAGTTGTAGTTTGAATTACTGGGACGGAGGAGAAAAATTAATTATTTAATTAATTGAAATCACAAGAGTAGTTTGAGAGTGGTTCCCCAATTGTACACGTTGTAAGGGAGCACACAAGTCCAATACCGTGCGCATCACAGGAAAGATAAGAAAGGTATTTAAAAAGAATTGGTAATGTATTTTCATGGTGTCGTAGGGCTGGGGTCCCATCCATGGTTGTACAAGCTTTTTGTGCTCCTTCAAATACCTGACAATCCCCACCTTGTAATCGCCATATTCACTGCAAACCCACACAGCATCCCCTAACATAATCTTCTAAAAATTTAAACACTTATCCCATGTTGTTTTCTTAGCAACTGGCATCCATAGTGGTTTCCAGATCTCTTTGGAACTGTTGATTGTTTGAGAGGTATATTTATTTATTTTTGTTTTGGGTAATTATTCAATTGATCAACTTCAATTTTATCATTCATCGATCTCCACACCCACAATGATTATTTTGGTTCAATCATTGCTGTTATGTGCTCCCTGCATGCATGGTTGATGGAACGTACACAGCTAGCACACTGGGGATTTTTGTCTTTTATCTAATAAAAAAATTGAACGTTCTGCTTTTGTGCAGAGGGAAAAAATTGCTGGGATCCGACATGTGCAGTCCTATGAGCAACACC
>JAULKM010123789.1:0-20504 GCA_032355605.1 Rubia tinctorum | reverse complement strand
GCTATTTAAGTTTCAATATCCCTTTATAGACGTACCCTGCAGGCTAGACGTTTGTAGAGAAACCTTGTAAGTGTACCTTGCGGGCTAGACGCTTATAAGTCGAGTTGAGTTACCCTGCGGGCTAGACGCTGCGATTCGTGCATTTATTTGAGTTGGGCGAGATCCTCAAATAAATGAACATCTGATTTTCCGCAATCAAGAGTCTTCGCAAGGAGATTCATATCAGTAATGCTATTCGCCGCCGAGTCCATTCAAAAAGTCCGAATAGATTATTTATCATCCTAATTGTCACATTATCATGCAAACAGATTTTTCAAGTCAACACCAAGTCGTACTTGCAGGATGATATCAACGTCGCGATAAATTGATTGGCTAGGATTTTAGTGAACGAGCGGTCAGCATCTACTGGAAATCATACAGTGGTTTATAATCGTAATTGATTTAAATTGAAGTGTATATATTTGGATGACGCATAATGTGTGGAATATAGTTTAATAGACCTCCATTCCGATCTATAGATTGTTTCTTTTTTAGAAAAGTCTAGAGATTGTTGGTAGCTAGCTAGAATTATAGAGACATTTCTTTTGGGGAATAGAATTGGCTAAATTTCTATTCCTATCTATAGAATTGTTCTTCGTTAGCGTATTCTCTAGATCTTTTTATTTTTGTTGGGTTCAATTTATTGGAATTTTTGGCTTTTTTTGCATATTTTCACAAATGAGTTCTGATTCCAGAACCTTGTCCCAACATCATGTGATTGAGGGTACAAAGGAGCTGACACTACAGTTCCAGAATCAGAACTCTGGATCCTAATTATCATCTGATTCAGGAACATTAAAAACATTTTATGCGTGTTCAAGAGTCGAAATGCATTAGTGGAACAGAAAAGGTGTCTGATGTAGAAATCCATTGCAAAGGCAAAAAACTACATCAGAGTGAGAAACCTTAAAGCCGTTCCGAGCTCGTAGCCTAAATATTTCCTCCAACGGTTATTCCAGAGTTTCAAGTTCATGACTTGAGTTTCGAGTCCGGATCTCATGGAAAATAGTTCCACCAGAATGTTCAAAGGAACACAATAACCGCCTTCTGTCACACCATTTGAAAGGCGATTCCTCGAACCTCCTTTAATCATCGATGATCAAAGTCACTCTAAGAGAAGTCATCTTCAAAGTGACTTCTAATGTCTTTTATAACCGCCTTTAATAGACCATCCTCCACCAGTGTAAACCGATCGACCGAAGGGGCCGCAAACTTAACACAGAGTATTTAGGACACTTTCCCAAAAATTTGACTATGACCCTTGTGTGGGACGTCACATTTTTATCGCCTAGAACGAACCCAAAACCTATCCATGATCGATGTAGGTCAACCTAACTTTTTCTAGCATGAACCAAAAATTTGAGCCAAAAATTTAAACCAACCTTCCCCCAACCCTATTTCATCTCATTATTATTTAGCACCGACATCTATTTCACATCTCCAACACACTTCCTCCAAATCCAACTCCAGACCATCCTTTCCATTCAAACCATTTTAAAAATTAAAGAGTTCAATAAAATTGATTCTCTCAAATATCAACAAGTATCTGAGGATGGAGCATTTTCAGGTTCAAATTAATTGAGTTAGTTTTCGATCCTTTTAATGTTCATTAACCAATTTTATTAGTGATTTTGTATATATATTTTTGCATTTAACAAAGATTGAATATTTTCATGAAGTATGATTGCATTACATGTTATATAGTGTATAGTGTATGTGTTTCCAAGATAATGCAATGTTTGTAAAGAGTGAGAAAAAAAGGCTTAGAATAGGAATGATTGTGGACATTAATTACATTTTCGTATAAACACACTTTGAATGTGCAACATCGGTCATAGTTAATTGGCCTTTCCGATATGGTAAAGTACAATGATCGACGTCACATAGGTCTAGGAAATGCTTAAAATAGGTATTATCCAATGTCGCTCGTCAGTCGGCCATTGCGACATTGATGACTCATGCATGCGACGTCGCATTAAAGCGATCAATTACTTTTTCATGTTGAGATTAATTTTGTCCACGTATGACTATATTATGTGTATTTCATCTGGGGATTTCCAAATTCTAACATAAAATTTATTTCCTATGGATTGGTTGTAATAGAACAATGACAGTTATCGATGGACTTTCAGCATTTACATGGATAAAATTTTCATTTCACTGGTCACCTTGATAGTGTTAAAGCCATACAGCGTAGAAAATGGAGGTTTAATTTAAGTAATATTTCAATTTCATATCAAACTTATGTATTTTAATAGATTGTAACATATATTCGTAATAGAGTGATTGTCCAAAATGGTGCCCACTTTTAACCGAAATTCACAGCTGATTACTTAAATATTGAATTTATCCGGTAAAGGTACCCACTTTTTCAGTTATGTCACAAAAATATACCTCTCAGCAAAAAATGGGTACCGAATTGGATAAAAATTATGTCATGATGGTACCCACTTTTAACTAAAAAGTAGTGGGTACCTCTCCAAAACACTTTTAAAGATGGGGTACCAAAATGTGAATTGAACTTAAAAGTGGGTAACAATCTGGACATATTCTCATTTGTAATATATGTGATAGATTTTTGGGTTTTAACATGTCATTATTTTCCACATTAATAGAACACCAATTGATTGTTGTATGATGTTTAACCATTTCATGAGTTATCGAATATTAAATAACAAGGAACGGCTAGCAACGAACGCTTGTTTGTGTCAGCAAATATAAAATATTATAATACTGTGCGAGACCCACAACTTCGCACAAACCAGTATGACACCTTACCGACGTCAAATAGATCAGCATTAGTATTATTTTTACAACATCGGCCCATCAAAATGACATCGTATATGACAACGTTCCACGTCAGCATGACCACAACGATACTGCCCCAAACACGCGATGTCGGTTACAAGCTTCTGCGACGTTGCCGTAATTAGGACCGACGTCACCGTGAACAAAGTCTCAACATTTCCTCTGATATGAATCTCCTTGTGAAGACTCTAGATTGCGGAAAATCAGATCTTTATTTATTTGAGAATCTTGCGCCACTCAAATAAATGCACGAATCGCAGCGTCTAGCCCGCAGGATACACTCAACTCGACTTATAAGCGTCTAGCCCGCATGGTACACTTACAAGGTTTCTCTACAAACGTCTAGCCCGTAGGGTACGTCTATAAAGGGATATTGAAACTTAAATAGCCCGCAAGTTTAAGTAACAATGAAGATAATGAGAATGTCTCAAAAGTCTGAATATAATTTATGAATAATGTGTCGTAATAATGATCTCGACTGAACCCTTATCATCAAAACTATTCTATCTACGTCACGGTGGAGTCCTGTAATAATTCGCCAGGTGGCTCCTATTTTTGTCGGTGACACTCTTAGCATTGGAGATATTCTAAGTAGCCCTTTTTGACAGTATATTCACCTATTTGTGAAGCAAACCAGATCAAACCATCCTTATCCACTGCTACATCCCTGCAGTATCTAGGAATCCTCATTCTAATATTTTCCTTGCTACATGCTCTGAGAAGAGAGTTTTAACTAGGGGTGCTCTCCACTACTTGGAATCATCTATCAGATGAGAAACAGTTAATGGTGTCTATGTAGCCCATGAATTTTTCAAAGGATTTTCTATTCCTGGCATCCAGTCAGTTTGAATTCTAATATCCCTTCAGTTTTTAACTTGCCACTTCAGTTTTGGCATCAGAAGCTGAGCCCCCACATCCCCTCCCCCAAAAATGAATAGACCTCCAACCCATTGAACAATTACCTTTAATTTTATCATTCCACAAATCAGAAACTGTGTATTTGCCGAGTATAAAACTTAAGAACAAACTCCATGCTTACTGCCATCAAGGATTGGTTCATTAATTGAGTGTCTTTCAATCCCATCCCACCATCATGTTTGGAGCTTCATAAATTCTTCCAATTCAGCTAATGATTTTTTCTCATCAATTTTTCCACGGCAAATATTGGTACTCCATCTGTCTCAACCATTTCTGCACACCTTCTTTTTATATGTGTCCCACCTAAATCCACACACTTTCCTTATTTAGAAATTTCCTATATGTCATAAGACAAAAATACCCTTAAAATAACAAAATATTACACAAAACCTAACCCCCCCCTCTTTTCTCTCTCACCACATTCCGCCTCCCCTCTTTTCTCTCTCACCATCTCTGCCTCCCATCCCTCTCTCACCCTCTCCGGCATCTTTCTCTCACCCTCTCCGACATCCCTCTCACCCTCTTCGCCGCATCTCCACCGTGGCTTTGTAGACCTCACAACGATGGATCTGGGCCATCTCCTCATCGACCTCACCACACCGTCAACCGCGCCTTCTTCAAAGGTGTCTCCGTCGAAAGCGTCTCCGTTGCGGCTCCATTGACCTCACAATGACGACTACGTCGACCTCAAATCCGTTGCGGCTCCATTGACCTCACAATGATGGCTCCGTCGATCTCAAATCTGCTGCGTAGTAATGCCTCTGGCGAAGGCTCACAGCTGCGGTGGCGACGTCTTAGAAGAGGGTTCAATTTGGTGACGCCCCTGGTTTTAATCCGTCGCTACGCAACGCTTCCTGCTCAAATCCACCGCTGCGGTAGCGACGCCTCCGGCTAGCGCACGCAGCTGCGGTTGCAAGGCCTCTGGGAAGGGCTCGCCGCTACGAGGGCTGGAATCGGCGAGAATGTGCGGCGAGGTTTTGATTTAGCGATGGCTCAAGCGAGGGCTGGAATCGGCGATGCCTCTCGATTCAGTGCCGGATAGGGTGAGGGGTTCTGGTTTGGTGGTGGTTGAATGGTGGGGGTAGTGGTGAGAGGTTAAAGAATATGGTGTGCTGGCGATGGTGCTGACGGAGGAATAAGACAGGGGGTGGTGGTGAGAAGGAAGAAGACAAGGGCAAAATAGGCTTTTCACACATCTGAGTATTGATTTTTTTTAATCATAGTATTGAGTTTATCCTACTTTAACTAATTGGTTGGAATGGATGTTTTAGTATATTAGATAGATTGGTTAGGGAGATAGGGATCCGAATTTTTGGAAATTATTCTCCCTAATTGTCAGCTTTCCACTCTCTTCGCTTAACTTTCCTTATCAATATCATATTCATTTCCTCTTTTATCCTACAATATTCCTTGGGTCGTGGCACCCTGTTTCTCTTCTGACCCATTTAAATTTTGAGAGAACTTTCCTCCACACATGCATGCCAGTTCAATGTATTTTGTGGTATTGTGCACAGATTTTATTTTGGGCCCCAATATATATATAAATATATATATATATAATACGGAAAGATATTTATTGGGTATTATAATCAAATAATGCTTGGAACTCACTCCATACTTATTTATTTTTATTAAAATATTTAAAATAATACAAAATAGAGGGGACATAAATCAAGAATCTAATAAAAATTAGTTTGTTTGAATCATCTAACATAATGTTCCAAATTTAGTAATGTCTATGGAGATAAGTGCTTATATAATTCTACATGTTTCACATAAGCGTCAATATAACTTTCTGTCAATTGAAAGTACCAATATAACCCTAGATAATAAGTGAAAGTGCAAAAAAATCCTTTCAGGCACATTTTAGCCAGAGTTCCATGAAAAGACATTTTTACCCTTCTGAAAATAACTAAAAATGCAAAATATGGAATGACATTATTGCATTTAGCCCGCCGGACCAGGTAGGGTTATATTAGCACATGATGTCAGCAAATTTTGAAAATTTATAGGGTTATATTAGAACATTCGTAATAAGTGTATGGTTATATCAACACATACTATAAAAACAAAGTGTCATATGAGTACAAAATCAACGCCAACTGCTTGCAACAACCATTTCAACCTCTTATACCATTCGCTTACTCTGAACTTTTATACCAATCGCCGACGTTTCAGAGTGTGATTGCGACGGCGAAGGAGGATTTTTGGCGAGGTCGACGCAGCGGACTGTGAAGTGGAGGTGTGTGTACCATTCAAAAATGGTATTTTCATCCGAAATTTCCCTTACTTCACTATATTAATGCAATAATGATATTGATTATGTGATTTTCTTTTACTTCTCGTCATATGAATCGACATATGCGGTATATATGGTATTGAATATAGGAATTTTGATTATATTTTGTTTATTTTGTTGTATTTAGTCAAGATTGGTGATTGGATGACCTTTGGTTTTGTGTGTGTAGTTGTTATATTGTTGTGTTCTTGACCTAGGATTTTTAATGTTGATGGTGCTAGGATATGTGATAATGGTGTTAAATATGAATGAGCATGTTATGATGTTGAATTTTATGGTGTATATAATGTCGTTATGATGTGGCAATGATGTATATGATGTTGTGGTTGCCCGTTAAGGTGTATATGATGTTGTTATGATGTGATAATGGTGCATATGATGTTGTGGTTTCCCGTTAAGGTGTATATGATGTTTTTATAATGCGATAATGGTGTATTTTATTGTATATGATGATATAACCCTACATTGTTTATGAATGTGCTGATATAACCCTATGAGTTTTACAAATGTGCTAATATAACCCTATCCGTTTTCATAATGTGCTGATATAACCCTACCTATTTCGACGACGATGGTGTTCCGGTGGCCATGGGCAAGGGTACAATTTTCCACCCAAATTCATTTTTTGGTCTGAGGGCATTTTTATATTTGGGGGGTGTCAACAACCGGAAAACTATGGTCAATAGCGGAATGTCCAGAAGAGGGTTATATTGATACTTTCATCAACTAGGTAGGGTTTTTTGTAGTTTAAATTATCTGAGAGTTATATTGGCACTTACTCAATTATATAGGGTTATATTTGTATAATGGGTCGTCGACAGACGACTAGTCCATAAGATTATATATATTTAAAAATACTTTTTAATATTATATATTTATATTTTCACATTCAAATACACATTATTACTTGTTTTAAATTTTAAATACAATATTTAAAGTTTATATTAAAAAAATCACAACATTTAAGTAAAAAAATAGTGGGCTGTCCATAAGCTTATGGACAGACCGTCTTTCCTGAGATTTTCTCTTATTTGTATATATCCCATATCTTTTATCTTTAATTCACTGAAGTAAAAATAAAAATAAAAAGTTTATTTATACCTATGTAAAAGTATATTTATAACTTCTCTAAGTATTGGATAAGATTTACTGGTTAAATTGTGCATCTTGATTTTACTACTATTCAATTTTTAATGTTTGTCTTAAAAAAATCGATTTACAAGTTATTTTTAGTATGCAAAGGAAACGATGCCATGTATAATTGATATAGAAATTGTGCAAACTTATACATATATATATATACATATATATATATACATATATATATACATATATATATACATATATATACATATATACACACATATACATATATACACACATATATATACATATATACATACACATATATATATATACACACATATATATATACATATATACACACATATATATATACATATATACACACATATATATACATATATATACACATATATATATATCATCATTTAAAATCTCAGCCCAAGTCACAAACTACATCACACTCATAAATTCATAAATAACCTAAACAAACACAACATATACAAAATATATGAAAAAGTCTACATCATAACCTAAACTTAAAAGCATATCAAACTGAAAAGTATAAATCATAACATGAAATTAAAACATCATTCGGTAAAATGAAAACTTCATAACCTGAACTTAAAACATCATTCTGTAAAAATTAAAACTATATAACTTGAACTTTAAAAGCATATCAAACTCAAAAATCTACATCATAAGCTGAACTTAAAACATCATTGAGAAAACTTAAAACATCAAAATATCATATCTATCAGAAAATCACAAATCAAATATGTGAAATGATTGAAAACAAAACCTAAAGCACATAAATGAAAGACACAATACATGAAAAATCACACTACATGAATAATCACACTACAAAGGCACAATAGATGATTGATCAACATGGAAAAAGTATAAGTGAAACATCAACACAAAATTATAAAACACCATGTCATATAATTAAAACATTAAAAAATGGAACAGTATCAATTTACAATTAAATATTGAAATACAATATAAAAAACTCCCGGCAAAACAGAGAAAAAAATACCTAGAGAAGATGCTCGTTTCTTTGGATTTTTTGTCACAGGAGTAGGACTTCCTTCAGCAAGATCTTCATAGTTCTTCGTAATATCTAGAAGAACATCATTCAATGATTCACCAAACTCTTTCTCCTTCGACATCTGCAAAACAACAATAAATACACAAAAATTAACACACAACCTAAAGAAACCCTAAAACATCAAGCACATACAACACATAAGCCAAATCAATGCAAAATCCAAACAAAAAGAGTCGAATATAAGCGCAACCAAGCAATAAAACACAAAAGCACTAATAACTACTCAACAAACACAAATAAACAGAGCAATCCCCAAATATGAATACAGTTAAGAATAAAATTTTCTAAAAACTTCAAATCGAACACAGAGCAAAACACAAAATAAGCGAAAGAAACACTTAGTGAAACTACATGAAGCATAAAACATCACATACATCCAAAATTTTGGGGAAAATCAGAAGAAAAAAAACACCAAAAAACGAACAAAAAACCCTAGCGACTACATTACCTTGGTATATAACACACAATCAGAACCCCTCCAGTCCTAGATCGTCAAAAACCAAACAATAAACAACAAAAACCGCGATGGGATGAAGTTTAATTTTTGCTATTTTTAATAAGTGAAATTAAAAATACCCTAACCATATAAAAAGAATATTTTTTTGGGGGACCAAAAGATGAAAATTACCCAAAATATGGTTTTGGGGATCGAAAATATCGCTTTGAATATGTAGGGTACTAAACAAACGTGGTTTTACTCTTGGGGACCAGAAGATGGTAAAAGATGGTATGTTGGGGACCAAAAAAATTTTAGTCCTTTCAATCCTTGATATTTTAAACTTTAATATGAAAAGCCATATTAAAATCTTAACAATTTAATCCCTAGTCTCACAGTGAGACGGTCTCACACAAGACTTTGTCTTGTTATTAAAGTTTAACAGTTTGTCTAGTAATGATCTTTTGGGTGTTTAAATTTTACATTGTCAAATTAACTATTTTTTCTAATTGTTACTTCATGTATTTTTCTTTTTATATCCATGCGGTCTTTAGGTATATAGTTCAATTATTTAGAGTAGTTATTTAGATATTTACTTCAAACATTGGAAAACTTTTAGCCATATGTTGTGGTTTACTTTTTTTTATCCTTATATTTTAATTTACTTATTCTAACATCAGTTCATGTGTATTTTCATTTAGTTTTTTTATTAGAGTCATTAGTTTCAATACACTGGTTGCTTGTTTTTTATTAGTTTGAATGTTATTTTATTTAATTGAACCGTAGTTGTTAGTTCAAGTGTTTAAAATATTTGAAGCGCAATTTTAATGATTAGTCTAAGAATTTAAGTTAAAGGTATAAAATAATAAAATAATTATAATGTAAAATTGAATCTCATAGGTCTAGAATTCTTGCTCTGGTGTCTTCATACCAAACTCCTTTTTCTTTGGTTTCTTTCTTTGCTTCCATCCTTCAATTATATTGCTTCTTCCTTTTGTTTTTGTGGGAAATGGATCTTGGATTGTTGATAGTTTTGTGATGCAAGATTATGCTACACTGCTTAAATTTTCATGTTCTTTTGTAGTTTTTGAGATAAGAATTTTCTTTATTTTTTCTTTGTCTTTTTTAAGCTTTCTTCAAGAAGTTTCAGGTTTCTATGTTACCTTCACATTTTAGGACAAATGACAAGAAACTACTACAATTTTGTCCTAAAATGTGAAGGTAGCATAGAAACCTGAAACATCAGTGGAGCTTGAAACTCCATCAATTTGAATAGTTAGGGACACCCTCTTGAGAACACCAGAACGCTGTACCACTAAGGAACCGCTGCCACCGAAATTGGAACCACTACGTCTCACCATCATCAACCACCTGCAGGTTAGAAAACTACACCAGGGACCACCGACACGGTCTCATGGTGCTGGGTAATCCTCATCAAGAAATTTCTCTAATATTCAAAATTCTTGATGGGGTGTGTTTTGAAACCTGAATCTCTCATTTACAGAGAGTGTGGCTAACCATTAAACTAGGTCAAATTCGCATACAAATTTTTAGTTAATAAATGAAAAAGTTATACTAAAATTTTCAGCACCATATAGTTTATAGTGTTAGTGTTTCCACATGTTCACAATAGCATAATTCATACATTAAGAAGTTTCAACAACAGATTCATTCACATTGATTGCAATTCAACAACATAACTTCAGTCAGATCTGAGGAATTCATACACTGAATATTATCAAGCGATATTTCATCCTCTTGCAACTGAATTTCATTCGTTTGGAATTGAAATTCAGTTGTTTCTATTGTATTTCTTCAAGAGAGAAACTCATATGAGACCATATCATCATAGCAAATGGTGAGATGAGGGACCAGACTACGATTAATAATAATGGAGTTGAAAAATGGGACCTAACTTCAAGGAATTTAAATCCTCACAAACTCAATCCGATTGAATTGCAACTTTTTAAACTCAAAAAATTTATGATCAAACACAGCAAAGCGCATGATCGAAGCAACGAGGACCGATATCGTCGGATCTGAATTTACAAATCTGCAAAAAAAATCTACGATATGAATTTCGTGATGTAATGATGAATTTCACAATGGAATGATGAACAAACGTAGGTTTGAAAGCTTCTACAATCTGCGATGGTGAAATCATCGAGGTAATATAAAATTTACGGTTAAAACCTCAATTTTCATCAACATTATCCAAGTTTTATGGTTGAAATCTCAATTTTATGAAATTAACATTTGAAATATACGATCTGAGGTTTTGCTGTTATAAATTATGGAAAACAGAGGAATTCAAGGCAATGAAATTGTTCTGCATAGAGGAGAAAACACGAACATGTTCAATCTGAAAATTTAACAAAATTACATCCAAGTTTGGTTTTGATTGCATATATATAGTTAAACACGTGAAGTAACACCATGAACACAATCAGTAATGTTTTCATATTCTGATATAGTTAAACGCGTGAAGTAACACCATAAACACAATCAGTAATGTTTTCATATTCTGATATATTTTTTGCCTGATCTGGAATTCAATTATATGCATATTCTTAAAAACATTTTGATGTTTTCAAATTTGCTGGAATGTTCAAAGTAATATGTAAAACGTACAATGTAACTGCATGAACATATGAGCTAATTTGTTATTATTCTGCTGGATGATTCACCAAGGTATGAATTTTGGCTATATGCATTTTGTTGAGAAAATTTAGGTGTTCTTAATTTGCTAAAACGTATGAAGTAATATGATGAACATACCATGTAACTGCATGAACACATGAATTAACGTGATGTTATTCTGCTGGATTGTTCGCAAAGGTCTAGAATTTGACAATATGCATTTTGTTGAGAAAATTTAGGTGTTTTTTTATTTGTTAAAACGTAGGGAGTAATATGATGAACACACCATGTAACTGCATGAACACATGAAATAACGTGATGTTATTCTACTGGATAATTTGCAAAGATCTAGAATTTGGCTATATGCATTTTGTTGAGAAAATTTAGATGTTTCTAAATTTGCTGAAACGTATGAAGTAATGTGAACAACACACGATGTAACGTGAACACATGAAGTAACATGATATTATTCTGGTGGATAATTTTCCAAAGTTGGGAATTTAGATATATGTATCTTGTTGAGAAAATTTAGGCGTTTTCAAATTATATTAAACGTATGAAGTAATATGACGAACACATGATGTAATTGCATGAACACATGAAGTAACGTGATACTATTCTGCTGAACACATGAAGTAACATTTCATAAAATGAATGTTACCATGAATAAATCGAAGAAACTTATTTTGGACACGAAGTAAACACTTAAACACATGAAGAAATGTCTGTACATATTTATCAATGACTAAATAACTGTTTATGAAGGCCGAACTAAACCGTACAATACACGAACTAATCGCAGAAATTGTTGATGTCTTTAGTTCCTCTGTTTGGATCATTAGTTCTTGGTTTGCATGTCCATCTTTGTGTAAGCAGGTTTCATAACATGTTTCAGATATTACACAATTTATATATGTCGTTAGTTCTTCATTTGCATGTTTAACTTTAAAATGCAGGTAATTTCATATTTTAGAGCTTTTAGTTCGGATGTTTATCTTATTAACTATCATATGTGCATGTTATATTTTTATGCAAGGAATACTCTGCTTTCACTGTATCCGAATATTGCACCTTAATTCAATCAGTGGATACTACCATAGTACATTTTGAAACAATGGACAAAGCTTGCTAAAATAAAAGTATTGGACAAATTGAAAGCAACACAAGAAAATCAAGAACATGATAGAATCAAAGACAGAGTTCCATGGTGACACCAAATGACAAGAAACTACTACAATTTTGTCCTAAAATGTGAAGGTAACATAGAAACCTGAAACTTCTTGAAGAAAGCATAAAAAAGACAAAGAAAAAATAAAGAAAATTCGTATCTCAAAAACTACAAAAGAACATGAAAATTCAAGCAGTGTAGCATAATCTTGCATCACAAAACTATCAACAATCCAAGATCCAATGAATCTGTTGTTGAAACTTCTTAATGTATGAATTATGCTATTGGGAACAAGTGGAAACACTAGCACTATAAACTATATGGTGCTAAAAAATTTCGTATAACTTTTTCATTTATTAACTAAAAATATGTATGCGAATTTGACCTAGTTTAGTGGTTAGCCACACTCTCTGTAAATGAGAGATTCAGGGTTCAAAACACACCCCCGTCAAGAATTTTGAATATTCGAGAAATTTCTTGATGAGGATTACCCAGCACCATGAGACCGTGTTGGTGGTCCCTGCTGTAGTTTTCTAACCTGCAGGTGGTTGATGATGGTGAGACGTAGTGGTTCCAATTTCGGTGGCAGCGGTTCCTTAGTGGTGCAGCGTTCTGGTGTTCTCAAGAGGGTGTCCCTAGCTATTCAAATGGATGGAGTTTCAAGCTCCACTGAGCTTCAATAGATTCAATGGTGGTATCTTCTAGTTAGGTCAATTAGGATGCTAATATGTAATTTGGTTGCTTGTATGTAATCTTTCAAAAAAAACTTAAAATATGTAATTTTCACAATAAAACATGCATTAGATTATATAGTGTAAAATCCTTTCATTAATTAAGAAATTCTGTAACAAAGTAATTTATATCTTAAATTATGGATTATTTATGTTTCATTATAACATGCATACATTACCATACAACTAGTTTTTATTACAATACACGAAACAGGGAGAACACAATTACCAGTTTGAAACTTTTGCACACTTGTGCATTGTTCAACTTTCAACATGTGCTACATACATTAAACCTTGCATATGTTAAACTAAAAATAGATTTACTATAGTGCTCATAATAGAGCATACGTAATTTTCTAATTCTAGGTATATTCCAATAAACTTTGCATATATTACCTTACAACATGTATTTTTATACTAAAAATTGTATTCATTTCCGATATAGGTGCAAATTTTCCAGACTTAAACAAAATAGATGTCACTGGAAGTCTTACCGGAGTAGAAGCAACAAATCTGAAAGCTTACATGGTTTGTATAAAGCACATGCAAATACTATTGGTTTCAGCTATAGAAAGGACTCTCAACGACTGAATAGTAAAAGGAAGATTCACGAAAAGTACTACAAGTGCTCTTGTGCAATCTAACCAAAGAGATTAAAACCCAACATTATTAGCCCTATAACTTGTGTAGACAGTGAAGGTCATTGAGCAAAAAAAAAAGTAAAAGAAAGGACATGATTATAAAAACAGGATGCTTGGCTTAAATTAGATTCCAGTTAAAACACGATTATTACATAGTGGCTCATCACATCACAAAACATAGCCATGTGTGAACAAGACCATCCTGACAGTATCTCAGTAGGAGCGAATGGAGGATTACTGATGATAAAGGGAAGGTCATTATATTAATGGAACAAGTGGGTTTAAGACCAATTGTAGGATACATATACATGGCTTTTGAAACTGGTGGAGAAGAAAATTTAGGTCATACGATGAAAGAAATTGAAAGTGTATATGCTGAAAAAGTTGTTGCACACTTTTGGATATAAGTGCCAAGGACAAAGATTTCTTCTTCAAAGTGAAATTTGATGAAGAGACAAGATTATCTGCTCTATTTTGGAGAGATTCAATGATGTTGGAGTACTATGGACTTTATGGGGATGTCGTCATATTTGACACTACATACAGAACACAAAAGTGTAACTTGATTTGTGCGCCAATAATTGGAATCATCAATCACTGGAAGATCACAATGTATGTTTGTGATTTTCTTGCAAATGAGCTAGCTGATACTTTTTTGTCTTCTTAGCACATTCAAGAAGTCCATGGAAAGAAAGGAACTTGTCACAATATTCATAGATCAAGATCCTGCAATGGGCAAAGCAATGCATGAGGTATGTCATAACTTCTAAAAAATTATTACTAACAAAATTGAACACTGAATATGTCAGTTAAACACAACATCTGTTAGCTTACAGCATGTATGAAACATCTTATAAGCATGATTAGTTACTTTAAAGAATCAGGTATCCTGAAATTGTTACTTCTAAAAATTTGTTACTTAGAGAACTGAACACTGAATATGGTCCATTATAAACTGCACCTGTTAGCTTACAGTATGTACAACTTAGTTTATATGACAAATTAGTTACTCGAAAATTCATGTATCCTTAAACTATTACAAATTTAATTTTTTATACAATTTCTAGGTCTTCAAGAACACAAAACACGGGTTGTACTTATGGCACATAAAAGAAAATTCAATCTAACATTATGAAAAAATGAAGAAAGATGAATAGTTTTAAAATGCTTTGGACTATTGTATGTAATGATGCGCAGATCCAGCTGATTTTGAAAACAAAGGAAACTCCATGATTGCTAACTACAAGCTGGAAAATCACATATGGTTTCAACAGTTGGATGGTATTCATGAGAAATGGAGCACAACATTCAACAAAGATGTCTTCTCTGCCGGCATTCTATCATCACAAAGAAGCGAGAGTACCAACAACGCCATATCCTTCAATGCCAACAAAACAACTACACTGACTCACTTATTTGAACTCTTCGATCAAATAATCAAACAGTGGAGGAGAGAAGAAGAAGATATGGAAAATACATGTGCAAAAGTAAAGCCAGATTCTGAAGAAAAAAACAGGTATGTCTACATTTAGATTATTAAATTAAAAGTAGTATTAACTAACCTAGAACCAGTAACCATTAACCTACGATATGCATTTATTTTTCATATCCTGGACTTGTACATATTTCTTAATACTAGACCCGTACATGTTTGATGATACATTCCTTACCTTTTATTTGACTACAAGTTTGGTTAAGCATGCTGCAAATGTTACACACTTGAATTGAACAAAGGTTTCAAAAAATAATTTTCTCTTTCAATGGCAACTAGAGTCAAGGAACTGTTCTTTGACCCACCGTCAAGGAAATATGAAGTTAGCCTAGAACATAATGAATCAAGATATGAGATAGTCGAGTTCAAAAATGAAATTGACTAGTTGAAGTTCAATGCAAGTGAAAATGTTTTTAAGTATCAGGTTTGCTTTGGTTTCACATTCTTAGAGTATTGCACCTCAAATCTATCACTGAAATCCCAGATAATTACATTCTAAAAAAATGAACAAAAAAGGCCAAATCAGAAATGCGGGACAAGGTTCTTGGGCAAGAAAAACAACAATTAGAAAACTTCAATGGTGTAAATTTATGGTAGAATCATATGTCCAGCAAATGCTACAATTTAGTACTGAAAAACAAATGAAATTCTGAAACTATAAGAACTCTTGAAGAAATGTTTGACATGTATTCAACAAGAATAGAAGAACTGTTGGCTTTGAAGACTAGTGTCGTTGAATAATTAGCCACAAGTAGGCAACACAACTCCACAATTACAAGTGCACCTAAGGTACTTGATCCAGCCTAAGTCAAGAAAAAAGGAAGAGGAAAAAGGCTAGAAAAGAAAAACCATGGAAGGAAACTAATGAATTTAGCACAAAACATCAGATGTAAAGACAGTGTAAAAGTAGGATTATTTAGGATATGTATTGCATTAATTTACAAAGATTGCATTGAATATCGTTGATAACATGTTGTATTTGCTAGCTTACAAATTTAACTTATTAACTTATGAATTGCATTTGTTTCACACAAAAATTTAGTGATATGAAATACTCCACTAAAAATCATTGATTAGATATGGTATAACTTGGCTTACAACTATAATTTCTTAATCAATAGGGAAATATACAAATATAACCCAATAAACTTGAGAAAGTGCATATATAACCCTAAGATAATTTTTAGTGCAAAAACAACCCTAAGTACTTTACATAACTGCAAATATAACCCTAAAGACTATTTTCCAGCATTGACTGGTCATTTTTGGCCATTGGCTAGCTGGAAATGACCAAAATACCCTTTCACCCTATTGCAAAAAATTGAAAGACAAAAATGCTCTTTGCGCACCACCCTCAGTCGCTGAACACCACCACCAGATCACACCTTCGTTGCTCCATCACCACCGGTCCACCACCACCTTCCAGCCAGCCCCACCACCACCTCCCACCCTCTCCAGCCTGCTACCCCCGTCGATCAAGTCCACCACCTCCGGCAACTCGCCTACCGCCGACAGCTACCAGTCCACCACCTCCTGGCCACCATCCTCACCCTCTAGAGGATTTGATTCCTTCAAACCACCACATCCTACTTTAGCCTCCCGCCTTCTCCTCATTTTCCCTAGCCTCCAACCGTCTTCTCCTTTGCCCTAACTTCACGATATCGGCCACAAGATCTTGCCACTGATCTCCAGCTATTGTCACCAGTCACCCAATCCAGCACCATAGATCTTTTTCTCAGTAAGTACGTGAAGCTGGTGGATTTGCTTCCTCCACGGGCACCCTTTTGCCAGTTGGGCTGGGTGGCGATTTGAATTTAAAGGCTCTCCGGCGAGGTGACAATTTTCTCTCCGGCGGCTCAAATAATGATGATGAAGATTTGGATAAGCTGCAGGTGGAAGGTAATTTGAAGATGAAGGAGTAATTATTCCAGGGGTATAAATGTCATTTCAGTGTTTTTTTTACAGAGGGGTAAATTGGTCTTTTCATTATAATCCGGTCTCATACTGCCAGAAAAGGTTATATTTGCACATAAACTAACTATCTAGGGTTATATTTGCACTTTCAACTATCACAGGGTTGTATGTGAACTTTCGTGAATTATGTAAGGTCATATATGCACATCGCTCTAATCTATAAATTGCATTTGTTATCTATAAGTTCAGTATATCATGACAATGAACTATGTAACATAATTAAAATTAAACTTTTTATTAATAATCAAATAGTCACTACCTCCTAAAATTCAATATGCGTTATTTTCATACAACCTTTAGCCATAAAATCCAAAAACATCATGTCAATGTCGCTTTACCAATCAACTATAACATCCTAAAACATCGTTTCAGCCATAAACCAACCAGTCTCAAAATGTACTAATTATAATCCATGAAATTCCAAAAACAATTATTCAAAGGTATCAAAAGAATTATTCAACTTCAAAGGTACGGATCTTCAATTCCATAAATCCAAGAGAGAATGTAGAAAGCGAGGAACAGGTTTGTATCAAAAGAATTATTCAACTTCAAAGGTACGGATCTTCAATTCCATAAATCCCAAGAGAGAATGTAGAAAGCGAGGAACGGGTTTTCTTCATGAAATATTCAACCATCTTATCAACCAAATCTTGTGTCATCGGGTCTTACATAACTTCATGTGTGGTCATGACATGCTCAGAATATTCATTTGAGACTCATGGTTGCACAGTGTGACTAGCATTCACTTTCTTGAGATTTTGCACCAAAATTCACGTAACAACCTCTATGCGTCATTGAACACGAGACAAGCCTTATGAACAGGCTGAAAACAATGCAGAAAAATCAGTCCACAAAAAAATATGAACTACAAATTGCACAATTAAAATTATAACTTTGATAAGTTAAACAACATGCACTAGTTTTAAATCATAATCAGAAAATTTAATAAAAGACTTACATTACTGACAGCTTTATCAAGATTATCATTGGTCATCAAACCACTTCGAATGGGGTATGAAATGATTCTTGATTCCTGACTCCTGAGCATGGCCATCAAAACCAACATTTGGAGTACGAAACCCCCTCACATTCCTGGTGCCTACTTTTCTCTTTAAGCCTACCATCCTTTCTCAAAGGATACCCACCCTCAACCATTACTCTTTTATCATACCTAATCTTCTCGAGAACATGAACCCTCTTCAACAAAGATTTGTTCAACCAATGCATGTATAGTGGTAATCTAATAGGATTAGACTAAATTCTGAAGGGAAACATGTACATATACCCTAACAATGTCACAAAAGACACAACCACCAACAAACAACAGATTTTTGCTATCAAATTTAAAACTGCAAACTCCCTCACATGTACAATTCAACAATAAACCACACCAGTCAAGATGCTTAATGGTTCCAACATTTTCTAAAGCACCCACAAGTTTCATGTCTACCAAATTTATTGCAGTCGGGGCCAGGAAAGAACACATCACATATATAACAAATTACATTTTAAACAGATCACCACCACTACTCAGTTTTATAATTTCATTAAAAATATTATTCGATCTGACATGGCCATTGTTATCAGCACCCAACCCAGCCCTCCATCCATCCCTAATATCTACATCTTTAGACACACCCATCATGTTGTTCTTAACCAAACCAACGGGACATCCCGTAATCCTATGAATACAAAAGATATCATAAACATCATCCCACACCAACTATGTACATGTGGTTGGATACTTCCTAAATGCAGCCCATGTGATCAAACTTATCAACCAGCCATGGATGATTTAAACAGGAAGGGATATTATTTCAAAGAGTAGCAACCCACCAAAGCCTATTTCTTCAACATGCCTCTTATGGTCAGAACTAAGGAATCTGATTACAGCCTTCAGCTTTGCAGGACAACAACTGCTGCAGAATTTTTCAGCAAACCTAAAACACAAAATTCAACAAGAATGTAGTAAGCATACACATGAATGTTAACCTGTGCATCATTTAATAAAATAAATATAAGCTCTAAAATAACATTTTTAAATTATTATTTTTTAGAAACAACATTTTAATAGGCATAATTAACAAATACACTGTGAATATTAACATATGAAACATGTAAGAAAATAAATACAGTTTCTTATTAAGTATGAAACTGAAGACATGCATGGTATAAATAACATATAAACCCTAAATATTAACAAATGCAACATTTTATATTAAAAATATTATATATATTGTAAGAACACTGTAAACAAAACAAAACAAAATTTACTTGTTACCCTCTTCATCAACACATTTAACAATCTGCTTCTTTAGACGATTACGTTGTTGTTTAACATGTCCTCCCTCGAAAACAACACCTGCCTCAACTGCAACTATTTTTCCAGAAGATGACGCTCCACTAACCATGCTATCCGTTTTCCTCTTCACACCAGATTTTTTTCACAACATCCTGTTGTCCATTTGAGAACTTCCAATCACAATCAGGATGATGTTTCTTAGACTTCTCTTCCAGCCTGTCACTGGCCTTACATCCATCTTGCTTCTTTGACTTAGTCACCAGTCCAGCAGTGGACTTACCAACTTCTTCCTTCTTTGACTTCTTCAAAACATCAACAGACTTACTTCCACCATCTTTCTTCACATTCTTTTTTACTTTGGTTTCTGAGTAACAGAAAATCAAAGTAAAATCTACTTATTTTTCTTTTATCCATCAAAAGACACTACCAAATCAGCTACATCATCCTTCACAACATTTTCACTTCCATTCATGTTTAAATCATCCAAGTTACCTAAACATTCATCCAGATACGCACCAATGATTGGGCTGATGTTAGCAGTGGCGGAACTAGACCATATTTTCAGGAGGAGCGGGGCTGGGCAGGGCGGGGCTGGGACGGGGTTAGGCGGGGTTGGGGCGGACTTCATATATACTCCTCAGTCACCGGAGTTTGGGGGGCGACCGCACCGGCTCTCCCCCTAGTTCCGCTGGTGGATGTTAGCATATGTTTTGGTTGTATTCATGTTGATATGTTGATCAAATCTCTGAAATCTCATGTTTTGATGATGATGGAGATCCGGATATGACTACCACCATAAATGAAGACATTCCACGTCTTGATCAAACATTCAAGGGTTTTGTTCGTGATCCTCTAAGCAACA